>JAMAHA010000058.1:0-178971 GCA_023626555.1 Penicillium sp. PF2412A | reverse complement strand
GCGGGGCCGCCCCCGCCCGCCCGGCCCCCCCCCCCCGAAGCTCAAGCTGAGGTGGACTCGGCCGTCGATGTTAATCTAATCGGCAATCGGACAGTTGGCGGACTGTCCGCACTCCGCACGATGACACAGAGTCACGTGGTTGTCCTGATGTATACCCGGGAATCCAACGTGGGTGATCATGATTGTTGACCTCATTCTCGTCACCCAATTCGAGCTGCCTTTTCCATTCAAAGGATGGCCATGCTAATCAACATTCCGGACAAGCAGCCTCCTACGAGTCTACTGAACCACGATGCGTGAAGAAGACAGAGCTTAGAGTCTGGAGTATGCGTGTAGCCTCTTTCTTCTTGTCTCCCTTGGACCTGGAATCTCAAAAAGCAGTATACCAATGACGCCAAATGAACACCAAGAAAAAACTAGGGAATTAATTTTTTTTGAATCGACGAGATAATTGACACGGCTAAGCTCTAATCACCAAGACAGATTTCTACAAGAAATTAATACCAATTCCCAATTGCAGGCCCTTGCGGCCCTCCTCACCCTTGCGCAGCACCAACGGTAGAGAAAAGTTCAACTCAAAGCGAGCGACAGGGTGGGCGTACACAATACCCACACCGGCCGCGATGCTAGGGAGTCCAGTCTGAAGATCGGAGACGGTGGACACAACGGCATCCTGCACCTCGGCACCTGTGGTGGGGGTGGCCTTTTGGGATGTGCGCAGGGGAAGAAGACGGCCACCGTTCAAAAAGAGCTGCATGCGCAGAGGCTTGTCGGCCCCGACGCGAGGCAGCGGGAAGAGCAGGTTGGTGCTGGCCGCGGCGTAGACATCGCCGCCCAAAGCATCCACACCCTCTCGGGGACCCAGACCACACAGTCGGAAGCCGCGCACGTCGGTCGGTCCACCCAGGAAGAATCGGTCATTGATCCGGGACAATTGAGGACGAGAATCCGAGTCCAGGCCTAGAGGGACGAGAAGACCAGCGCGGAAGCTGGTGGTGAGACTGACGCCGCTGTCTCCCTGGATGCCCGGAATGGGAATCGGTAGAGCACCCTGGGTCTCCACCTCGGATTTCCAAAAGGAGACATCACCCTTCAAGGGACCCCAGCCGGCGACCTCGTTGAAAACCTTGGCGTAGTAACCACGAGATGGCAGCATGGGGTGATCGCGCTGGTCGTTGACCCAGCTGTGGAAGATGCTGCTCTTCACACTGTCACCGGCATCTGCCCGAACCACCGGAGAGGCATTCTCCGCCAGGCCAGTGACTTGTCTCCAGAATCCATTGTAGCCCAATTCATGTCGATGACCGTTCTTGGACAACCATCGGAGCTTACTCCAACCACCCTTCAGAACCTCCTCGTGGCTGGACCAGGATTTCTGTGTAGCACTCGCGATCGCACCGACCTCGAGTCGGAAATCGGGGTCGCACAAGATGGGAGTCTCGAAAGCAGCCTGGTAAGCGGACCGGGTCCGTGTACCCAAGGAGGCGTTCAAGTTCAGCGTCTCGGCACCACCAAAGACATTGCGCCACAACAGATTACCGTAAGCTGATCCCTCGGCATTTCCGAGATCGGTGCCAGTCTTCAACAGGACCCGTGACTTTTCCTTGGTGGCCAAAAGCACGTCGATGGTACGCAGTCCGGTGGAAGTGGGGCTAGACTCGTCGAGGTGAATGGCAATCGGTTGCTGGAACAGGTCTATCGGGCGTGTTAGAATATGGGAAAGCATCACCTTCTTCTCCGGCGTTTCCTGCATATATAACGGTTCACGAACCAAATCGCCCCAGCTTGTCTGCCGTCTGCGAGATTTCTCGCAGTGCCTCGGAGAGTGTGTAGGGTTTATCCTTGTTCTCGCTGAGCAGAGGGCTCACAATCTTCTCCAGGAAGCCCCGACGAGTGTGAGGCGCATTCAGCACCTGAACGGATGAGATGGCGCATGGCAAGGTCGAATTTTGGTCGAGCTAATACCAGCGTCCCAGTTAGCCGAAAGCTCCGGAGAGGGCATGCACGATTATTCGTCTGAAGAGTGAACCACGTGATAATCCACAAATAAAGCTGAAGATCTTACCAGCTCTCCGAGACGAGCTTGAGCCTTTTGGAGAATGGCCTGCGTCCGCTCATTGATCGCTTGCTGCTGCTCATCCAACACCTTCGGGTCCTTGCGCTGCTGCAAGCGCTCGAAGATCTACCCAGAAAAGTCAGCGAGGTCAAGACCGTGGGTAGAAGCTGTATCCTAGAGTTCCATACATCTTCGTCGGCAGCAGAGAGAGTCGACGACATTGTGACCGCTGCAATGGCCTATATCTCTGCGTTGCTGTTCCAAGCCTTTGCTCGCGCGTCGGATGATGGAGATGGGCACGTGACAGTCGGAACGAGCGCCGCGGAGCGGCGACTGTCTTGCGCCCGCCCCCCTCCCTCGCTCTCTTTTATGGAGATTGTTTCTCAACACAATCACTTACTCCATCACCGTGTCTTTTCAGCTGAGGTCATACTTGTGGATTCTTGATCGCATCTTCACTCTCACTCAATAGCTTCCTCTTGGTCTGTCTTTCGCCAAATAAAACAAATCCAGTGATGGCGACAAAAGCGGCATACAAGCGAGTGAGTGAATCGGTATTACATTATGCGCCTGGTAGATTGCGGAGACTGATCGCCCTACGCAGCTTACTCGCGAATACCAAAACATCCAAAAGAACCCTCCACCTTTTATCATTGCTCATCCGTCTGAGACGAACATTCTCGAGTAGGTCACTACCACTGCATGTTTTCTTTTCCCCAACTTCCACCACCCCCGGCGCTAATGTCTGCCCAGGTGGCACTATATCCTGACCGGCCCTCCAGGCACCCCATATGAGAATGGCCAATACTGGGGAACGTTGATGTTCCCTCCCGAGTATCCCTTCGCACCTCCCGCCATTCGCATGCACACCCCCAGTGGGCGCTTTCAACCCTCAACACGACTCTGTCTCTCAATCAGCGACTTTCACCCCAAATCGTTCAACCCGGCATGGGAGGTTTCCACCATTCTCATCGGGCTACTCTCTTTCATGACGAGTGAAGAGATGACGACAGGCAGTGTGAGCGCCTCTGAGAGTGAGCGTCGCGTCCTGGCCGCGCGATCGCGTTGGTGGAACTCGACCGGTGGAGGATCCCAGGCCAGCGCCACTCCCGGGGTGACCAAGACCACAAAAGGAATCAACAATGTCAAAGCGGGCGATGGCGGTCTCAAATTCCGCACCGAATGGCCGGAGTTAGATCAGGAGAATGTGGCTTGGATGAAAGAGCATCGCATTGACATGGCCACCGGTCAAATCCTGCCTGACCCGAATGCACCCACCAAATGCTCCCCAGAGACCAGCGCCCTGCGTCGCCGTCCTACAGGCAGCGCTGCTGGGCTTGGTGCAGTGATGGAAGGCGGGCAGGTCGCTCGGGAGGCCGGACAAGGTTGGGCTCGTCGCAACCGAGTCTGGATTGGGTTGGCAATGCTGCTGGGTTACGCGCTGGTATCGCGACTGGTCAATGACGTGCAAGGATGAGATATTTTTAGGGGACGATAGATGCTGGGCTGGTTACTAGACATCTCTTTCACATGTATTTGTATTTCTCTTCCCCCTGTGTGGGTCATCATTGGCCCTTCCACGTGGTTAGTTGTTGCAGCATTAGGAAGGCGCCTCGCAAAGATCTCGAGATCGAGAAACAGTTCCAGATGTCTGCTTCTGGAACGTCTGAATCGCTACGATTCTTGCAATTTTTCTTGTCGTGTTGCGATAGACTCACTCCTTCCCTGTAATTCTGCCGTTCCTTACAATCCTTCTGCACGTGTTGTCTCGGATCAAGTCTCTCGACATTTACTTCAGCACCACCGCCTCCCTCATATGCCCTACCACTACTATCATTTGAGATCAATCCACCTCACGTTCAAAGTGGGCTTGTGTGCATCTTCGAATTCGGTGTTGCAAAAGATAAGCTGCTGAATCGGGCGGAAGCTTACCCACCGATTCCCCGCAGATCGCTGGAGAACCACCAGTTGATCAGCGAGGCTGGGCAACCACCGCGACCACCACCACCCCCATCACCATCTTTTCTCTGTCCTATTCGACGACTTCCTTTGCATCACTGTGCGAGGCCAAGGCCACTTTGTCCTCGACGTCGTCCTTCTTTGTCAACCTGGCGCATTGCCCAGAGTCCACTGAGCACCGCTCGTCCGAACCAAAGCCATGAACAGACCTTAGGCCCGACCGATCTGCTACGGGCTTTCCCAACGCCCGTCATCCTCCTCCTGCTCCTCCTCCTTCTTCTCCTTCTCCTCTTCTTGGACGGACGTGCTTTGAGTTCTTGTATTCTTGGAACCCTCCCCTCTCATTCTCCGGAATATTTTTCCTATCTACTGGTGCACTCGACGGTGTATCTCCGATTGATTGTGCTGCCCAACTCTATCGCGTCCCGACTTCCAATCCCCAGTCGCACACATCACACATCCGAACACACGCACACCCTGGCTTAGGCCCCCTTGGGCCCCAACGATGGATCAGCCGCAGTCTGAGAGCGTTGCGCCAGACTCTCGGACTTCCCGTTCAGGTTTGTGCTCCAGACTTCCCTTGCACCCTTTCCCGGGCTAGACCCACCACGATTTTCCCCCGGCGCGGACCTCCTAGACAAGTGAGAGATTGCCGAGGAAGGGGGGGCCGAGGCGGCGCTTGAAGATCCCCCGCGCGTCACCTGAAGTGTGTCCCCCTCATGCCTGCGCCGATGGATAGTTTGTCCTCTCGCAAGGACTGCAGGGGGTGGCCCCAGCCGAACAGCCAAAGACTCAACACTTAGCCTGGCGCTTCGCCCGGCTGGTGGCTGAATGGCGGGTCCCACTAACCTTTCCTTCCTCTCGGGATAAACTCTCGATCAGTTCATGATTCGATTGGTTGCAATTAGAATTAATCGAGATTGATGCTCGATCTTCAAGTGGCGCCGCCCTTGGCATATGGACTGGGCCAAAGATCCCCGAGCTGGCCCTGTAGAGAGAGACACACACACAGACAGACACACAAAGAGAAAGAGAGAGATATAGGGAGAGAGCGCGAGAGATCTGAACGATCAAGCTATGCTATTGTGACTAATGTTTGAGGCGCAGACAATCAATCTGGATCGACATCCGACGCGCCGCTAGATAGACCCACGTTCACTTTCATAGATCATGACGATGACTTGACGTCCAAACGAATCAAAGATGCCAATGCCCGCAAAGCCATCCGCTCTCATGTGATGCGAGATGTGCGCCGCCGAGAAAGACTAGCCGGGTTGAAAAGAACAGCAAGGCGCGATAGCAGCAATCAAGGCGCTCCGGCGAAATCGCGCACCAGCAAAGACAATTCTCCAACAGAAAAGACTCTAGTTCTAAGATCAGCGTCGCCGTCATCAAGCTCTTTAACATCATCCAGCGTTGAGGTTCAGAGCAAGCGTCGTGGATCTTCTACGACGCGGCGAGATCGATCTACCAAACGGGCTGCTAGCCATGCAGACTCACTCCAGACGACCTCCGGTCCTCGAGCACTGCCCAGCTCATGGTCAATCGCACCGTTCTGCACAACTCCTGGAACGAGCAAGTTGACTTACAAGGTTGCTTATCTGGTCCATCATTGTAAGTTCCACGCCTTCACAAGCCAACAGAGCTCTGAGATGAAATGTTCAACCATTCTGGCACACCGACTCTCAACTAATACTCGGTTCCCAACCCCCCAAAAGTCACATCTGTCCTGGTGCCAACAAGTTTTCCCACGGCGGCAATGGCAAAGAGAGCTCTGGTTCGATCCTCTTTCTCGGACTCGGGCAGTTTCTACGGTCTCATGTGCATGAGCGCTGCCCACCGGGCGGTTCTTTCGTCAGCTCATCTGGGAGGCATGGACGTGGCTCGCTCGAATTTCATTGCCAACGATCCTGACTATTGCTCCATGAGGGCAAAATGCATCCACGAGATGAATTTGAAAATCAGCGATCCCAAAAAAGCATTGACGGATGAAGCGTTTGACACCATCATTAACTTGCTCAATGGCGCGGTATGTCGGCTTGTCATTTCCCCGAAATTTATGGTCAAGGGTCAAGGACGCGTGCTCATTTTGCTGCAGCTCATCGGTGGATTTTACGACGAGTCTCGGATTCACCTCATGGGGATGAAACGGATGGTAGACCTGCGAGGAGGGATCACACACGAAAAGATGCGGGCAACTTCCGTGTGGGCGGCCATTATCGTGTAAGTGTCCTAGTCCTGACGGGGTAAAGTATCTGAATGAGCCTCTAACGCACGAGTTCAGCACCGACGTAAAGGCTGCGTCCGGTATCCTCGCCAGACCCGTCTTTCCCCTCGCTTGGGATCTCCCGCCGATATCTCCAGAAGTTCAACGTCGAATCCAGCCTCTCATACCATCGATCACCCATCAAACGGGATCTGGGTTCTTCTCCAACCTGGCACTCAGTCTCCCACTAATTCGTATCCTGTACATGGTCCGAGACCTCGTTTTCTACAACCTGGCCGCACACATCAATCTTGGCGCTCTCATGCCGTCTGACCATCAATTCTTCAGTTCACTCAATCACTCCGTGGAACATCAACTGCTCGCTTATATCTACCCCGACGACCCTGAAAACCCAAACCCCCATTCGCAGCCCATAGACTTACATCCTATCGAAGCGCTCACGCGAGTGGCCACCATCACCTTTCTCAACAAATTCCTCATCGTCGCTCCGCCCTCTTGCGGTCTTGGTCGCGCTCTCACACGCCACTGTGTCAACGCGGTCAACGACTGCCCATTCTCCCTCCTGCACACCATGCCCAAAGAAAACTACGGACTCTTTGCCTGGGCTCTTTTCACGGCCTCCCAAAACTTGACCGGGTACCCTGAACGACAGTGGTTTGTGCAGCGGCTGGCCTGCGTCGCCAAGATCTGCGACTGGCATCACTGGGACCAGGTCTCCAGAATCATGTCCGATTACTTTTATGTCGGCCACCTTCATGGCGAAGAGTGGAGGTCAATCTGGGACGAGGTGGCTGCCGAGGTAGTGGCCGCGGATGAGGACACATAGTACGATTGGATCCCGCTGCCCATGCGGATCCTCGGTTTTTTTTTCGTCTGTGAATTTTGATACCCTGCTGCTTTGTTTTGGTTCTCTCCGACGTTGGTTCGATCATTTTCCTCGTACAGTTGGCCCAGCAATTCAATTTGCATGTTGGCATATGACAGGATTTTGGCCAGATTCCACGACCCGCGGATCATACGCCGAATGACATCTCCCGTGAGGCTTACCCTGTTCAACGGTCATTTTAGCAGATCCGCATTCTCGCCGTGAACAATTTGCAGACGTCGGCAGTGCCACTTGCACGTTGGACCAGGCTGAATTGCCTCCCTCCTTCGACCCCATGCCGTGTGAGATACACCGGACCGGCCTGGGCTCGTGCTACTGATTGATATACTCGAAATGCTTGCCCAGATATGTCGGCCTCGACACGACTTGTAACATGAAAAGTCTGTCGGTTTTTCAAAAAAGCTTCATTATTTATCTGATAATCCGTGAAGAATCATCCTTACTACCACATACTTGTATCGGCTCCTCTCAGCGACTGTACTTTTCTATCTTGTGTCAAAATACCGCATCTGTGCGTTCTTCATATTTGCAACTTGGGATACTGCCCTTTTCGATGTGGCAGATGAGCGAGCTGTGGAACTGTGACAGGCTTTGAAAAGTGAATTGTACGAGATGACATTCGAGGAGAGTCGGAAATATTTTACAGCTAGAATGTAAATATAGTGTCTTGGATCCTGATTCTGTCTAGCACGAAACTTTAGAAGGGGCTACTCGAATAAGGATCTTCACTCTACAGAAGCATGTGCATGGAGAGTCCACCCGTCCTCCCAGGTCATCCCTGAATTTCTCTGGAATGCTTCCACCTCGTCGTTGAAGTCTCTTGTAAGACTGAGATGACAAAATTTGCCGCATATATCCCCGAGGAAATAAAGGTTACACAGGGAACAACATAAAAAACTGCCGAACATGAGAGGACTCGTTGAATGAGCTTGTGATTCACCGGCCGGGGGCGAGGGATCCAATTGTCCGATCAAGTAGTTTAGGAACAACACTTCCACCGTAGTCAATCTCCCCAGAAATGAGCCGCGACCTAGGTATTGTTATTACGGATGTCAACCTTGAAAGACGGTAGGCCTATTGAGTCGAGAGATAGCAGCCTGGACTCTGCTGCATGAAAGCCATGCTCGTACAAGCAAAGAGCCCTGTCCTGTCCGTTCGCCCGGGCAGTCGGAGACGAATTGAAGCTCGGCATTGATCAGACCTCAACGAATAGTATTCATAGTACATCCAGTAGAGCAGTCTGAAAAAGATGTCCAGCAGTCAGGAAAGTCATCCGGAACATCACGACAGATCAAATTTGCCGACTGTTCTCCCCAATGTAGATCATAGAGTTGTGTATTTTTCACCTTTTGCCCTCTTGAGACCCCATCTCGATCTCACTTGTCGGGTGATTTCCCAATTGGGAATTTCTAAATGCCGCGGCTCACTTCGTCTTGATGATCCATCTCTCGTCCCCGATAGTCTATTTTGTACTAGTAGAATGGGACAAAGACGGGCCCGAAGATACTCTGACTGGGTTATTTGCGTTTCTCTTCCTTGTTTGCCGAGGTTGATCTATTGATATGCTATGGTTTTATCTTATATGAGATTTTCCAATATTTTGCAGTTCTCTTCTGCAGCGACTTGACAGTGCTGAATGGACTGCTTGGATGCTAACCTGGTGAATTCTTCCGATAATGACAATATTCAACGAAACGTCTCCTCGGGCATAAAGGCTACCCCAACGTAAAGACACGAGGGACTATGGTGTAGATCCGGGGGGATGAGATCATGATCTGGCGATCTCTTCACCTGTTGGGGGACTTTAGCCTAATAAGAGCTCGCATCTTTGACGGCTTTTGGTACAGTCTGACCACGGGTATTTTCCAGGCAGGACAAGATTATCCCAATTCTTCCGAGTCCAAAGCCTTGACCAAAAAAAAAATGAAAATGAAAAAAATTTCAAATAGAAAAATTTAGAAAAATCAAGACTGTCTTAGCTCTCGGATGAATTGCAGGGGTGAAAACTTGCCCAGTAGTCTTTCGCTGGAGACACCTACGAAATCACCCCGCGGAAGATCTCCCGAAGCAGCAGCAGCACGATGATGCACATTGCCAAAAACCAGCTATTGCGGTCACATCGGGGCTGCAGATACCCCTCAATCAACTTGGTGGCAGGAGGGGGCAAACATGACACCATGATGAGCATCCTCTCCATGGGTGAGGAAGATCCAACATATCCCGGTGCTGGTAGGATGAGCATAGAATGCGGGGGTGGGGCCATTTGAAGCATTCAAATACCAGCACGATCAATATAGACGCATGATCATGCTGTCTTGCAACAATTGCAAGTGAAATCAGCTGGGCAGAATGCTGATCAGTGCAAGTCGATGGGCGCCTCTGGCCCTCATCGTGTCCAGTCTCCATCTTTGGTGTCTCTCGGTCAGTGCGGTGACCCTACCAGACTCGTACGACGTGGTCTGGACGACTCCAAGCAAGAACTCGGCAGGCTCGATGCCACTTGGCGGAGGGGATATCGGACTCAATGCGTGGTCTGAAAATGGTGAGGTGATTCTCTTCTCTCGATTCATCGAAACGAGAGTATCATGTGATTCATCACTGACGCGTTACTCTGTGAATGACAGGGACGATCCTCTTTTATATTCAAAAGAGCGGCACCTTCGATGAGAACAACTCCTTTTTGAAACTGGGCAGAGTCAGACTCGCATTTGATCCGAATCCCTTCACGGGTGGCTTCTTCGAGCAGCGTCTCGTCATCAACGATGGATATGTCCGCTTCACAGGCGACCACCAGACCGTGGTCAATCTGTGGGTGGATGTCCACAACCCCGTCATTCATGCCGACATTCAAAGTGCCATCGATATCAAGGTCACCGCATCCTATGAGAACTGGCGATATGAAGACTACGCAATGCGTCAGGGTGAACAAGGTGAGCAGTGTTATCACGCGCTACAGGGGTGAGTCGAGGAGCTGCTGGCTAACAAGGCAAATCTACGAATTGTCATCACAGCTCAATCATCATGGGGTGCTGGAGTGGCGCCACAATATCCAAACATCACATCTTATGCCGACAAGATTACCTACCATCGACGGGGGATATTGATGAGCCATCGAAACGAGAAATTACCACTGTGGGATTTCCAGACAGCCCAGCAGCAATTGAGCAAGTTCAAGCATCAGCTTTACACGCCCATGCGAGACAATGAGGTCGGTCTTGGTTCATCTCCCCCGGAAGAACATTCGGATCTGTCCAGGCAGCATCACTGATCCGTTTCACTGTGCTCCATCCTCTAGTTTGGACTGTGGATGTACTCACCGCAATTACAACCCGGTCACACGAGCAAGGGAACGTATGTGAATACGCCATTCAAAGCTTGGACTCTCTTGACAACACGACCGATGAAATCATTCAACATTCAACTAGCGCTCTACCAGAATCAGACCAGCAGCCATGCCGACTGGATGAAGGGGTTACAGTCGATCATTGACAATGCGCTCACCAACACAATGGAAGACACCATCAGTTGGTGGCATCGATTTTGGGATCGCTCCTATATCATCATCAATGAGAACGCGACCATGACCGACCCCGGTTTCCAGGTCGGAAAGAACTATCAGCTCTGGCGCTATACGATGGGTTGCAACGCTTACGGGCAATGGCCCACCAAATTCAATGGGGGAATGCACACATTCGATCCAGTTTTTGTCGACCCAAATGAGCATTGGACTCCAGATTACCGTCGTTGGGGAGGAGGAACATTTACGGCCCAGAACCAACGGCTGCTATACTGGCCCTTGCTCCGTTCAGGCGATTTCGATGTCATGAAAGCGCAGTTTGAATTCTACCGGCGCATCACCGGGAACGCACGTCTCGTTGCCTCCCACTTTTTCAATGTCACGGCTGCACATTTCAACGAGCAGATCGACAATAGCGGTCTTCCAAATGTGTATGAGTATGACGGCAATTCATATCGCTTCAAGCAACAGCGTCCTGCAAACTACCCAGTGGGTGAATGCTGGAGCTCATGGCTCGTCTTTCTACAAGACACGGCCAACGAGTTTGCAGACATGATCCTCCAGGCCAATCTGTACTCGGGATTTGACGTCTCCCCGTATCTTGATTTTATCGAGAGCCAGCTGGCCTGGTTTGACCGGTACTATCAGCGAAATCTTTTATCCATGGACGCGTGGCCTCTGAATGGTGCCAATGGCGACGGCCAACTGATCATCTATCCAGCCTCGGGGGCCGAGACGTATAAAAACGCATACAATCCCGCATCAACAATCGCGGGCTTGCGAAAAGTCATCAAGGATCTCCTGAAAGTCGACCAGTTTAAACTGTCAAACAGCACCTACTATGAATCGTATCTGAAGCGAATCCCGGAAACTTCCTTGCGCATCCAACAAGGCCACACGACAATCGCACCCGCCATTGCCTACAGCCGCCTCCAAAACTCCGAAATGCCTCAACTCTACCCGGTCTTTCCCTGGGGTGAATTTGGCCTCGGGTTGCCCAACCTGACCATCGCACTGGACACCTACAATTACGACACGGAAACCCAGGACTTCAAGGCGAATGTAGGCTGGAAACAGGATGTCATTTGGATGGCCAGAATGGGCGTCACCCACACGGCGGCCAACATGACCGAGGAAAGGTTTGCAGACAGCACCACTTTCCGATTCCCAATCTTCAAGGGGCCCAACTTTGACTGGGCGCCGGATATGAATCACTACGGTTCCGGGTCGATTGGCTTGCAGGAGCAACTTTTGCAGACTACGGCCGGTGATGAGATTCGTCTGCTTGGTGCTTGGCCTGATCGATGGAATGCTCGGTTCAAGCTTTGGGCGCCGCAGAACACAACGGTGGAAGGCGTCGTCCACGGAGGAGCGATGTCTCGTCTGGCAGTCACGCCGAGCAGCCGCATGTCGGATGTGGTTTATGGCTCTGCATGATGTTAGGAGCGGGGTTGACCTTGGCATAACCATCTAGCAGGGTAGATATCTCGATCAATTAAGAAAGAGACATTATCAATCTTTGTACTTCTGTGTAATCTGCCCATAACTCTGCCCCGTCTTCAGGGGGCTTCAATCTGGTGATGCCCAGGCGACAGAAATGTCGAACAATCTACCTGGATCCGAGTAGGGGGGGGGTGGGGGGGGTGTTGTTATCTTGACCTATGAACCTACAAACTATCGCAACCATTACTACTTACTCTAAACCACACCCAGTATTCCTCCTAAGTAAACACCCACGTACTGAGCAGTTCCTGACACAGCCCCATCCGCCCAATTTCGATATCTGATTACATGGTAATCTCCACACACAGACTAAATATTCGAAGGTATTCCGCAAAATCCATGGTAACTTCTCAAACATTCAAGGTTGCTTTCTGCCTGATTTTAGCAAAGCGAAGATACCGACGGCATGATTTCTATTATGAAACAAGTTGATCTGGTTAGATGATGGCGCTCTCTACTCGGGGTTTGCTCTTCGTCTAAGGACAATATAACTACCTCCCCTGTCATATGTCTGTTACTTTCTTTTGTTAATATACATACATATATATATATATATATATATATATATTCTCAGCCCAAAGTCCCAGGACTTTCTACCAACAGCTAAGCAAATGAAAGAAAAGATCAAAGGCTCAATCTCAATGACCGACTGTTCACTACCGAGTACGCATACAACCAGGGATACTTTCATATACTTCGGCATCGGGGATGCCGATGAATATCACGTGACAATTATGTCATCTCCCGATTTTCTTCCCAGGCGTTTCCGACATTTTGTCGCGTCTGCGCTTCGAGACTCCCTTCTCTAGTCCGACAAGTAATCTTTTAATTTTTTTTCTCTTCTCCATTTCCGCACGCAATATACATTTACTCTTTGACAATATGGGTTGGTTTTGGGCGGATTCACAGTCAAAGGTGCCTACTCCGCCGCACCCAACGACGCCTGGCGCTGCGATTCCAGTATGTTGCTTCCCTCCAACCGATCTTCTTTTTTTCCCTTGATAAAAAAGAGACCGAAAAGATGGTCGTTTTTAATAAGAAAAGATAAAATAAAATAAAATAAAAAGAGCCCCCAGGAGAAAGAAAGATAACTGACCTCTTTGATTGCAAATAGCCTGGCTGTCCCATGCACGAGTCCGGCTCAACGCCCGCCGTTCCACCTGCTGTAGTCACCCAGAATGCCGCCGAACCTCCCAGTAACTGTCCCATGCACAAGGCAAAGGACTCGCCCTTCGCTGCAGTCACTGGCGCAAAGCCCTCGTCCAATTCACCCGCGCCGTCGGAGCCCGCTGCTCCCCAACAGTCCACCCTGTCCAAGTTGAACCCGCTGAACTACATGTTCGCTTCCATCTCGCAGGAGCGTGCGCCCCAGCAGACCGTAGATCTCTCGGTCGATCGGGAGACTTCGTCTATCCCACGAGGAGATTCCCAGGGTAATTGGGAGTATCCCTCTGCGCAACAGATGTACAATGCCATGCTGCGCAAGGGGTACACCGATACGCCCCAGGATGCCGTCGAGTCCATGGTTGCAGTGCACAACTTCTTGAACGAGGGTGCATGGAACGAGATTGTGGGCTGGGAACGCACTTTCGCCAAGGGTCTTGGAGCAGGATGGGAGCGATGCCGACGCGGCGAGGAGAATCTGGGATATCAGCTCATGAAGGAGGAAATGACGGGGCAAATCGATCAGGCGAGCGAGCCTCGATTGATTCGTTTCCAGGGTCGACCAAAGGAGTTGACTCCCAAGGCTCGTATTCTTCAGACCCTGGGATGGGTATATCCGTCCAAATTTGAGTGAGTCCTCCGCATTTAACAGGTGTTGCAATGGATTAGAAAGTTGTCACATTGATAGATACTGACTAGACTGTCTTTTTTTTCCGCCCCATTTAGGACCACTCCTCCCTTCGACCGCCACGACTGGTTCGTTCAGCGTCAGACTCCCTCCGGTCCCAAGGAGGTTCGCTACGTGATCGATTACTATTCGGGTGACCCTGAGCCCAGTGGCGAGCCCGTCTTTTACCTTGATATTCGTCCCGCCCTCGACTCTCCCACCGCTGCGGTGGAGCGACTGATGCGATGGGGAGGCGACGTCTGGTGGCGAGCCAGTGGCGGTGCCGCTCGTGAACCTGGTCCCAGTCATGGCCATTGAGTTTAAAAAAAATACCCCCATCATCATCAGACCGGCCGTAAAGGCCAGTTCTAGTTTCTCCACTCAATCCGTTGTACAGTTTATAGACATGGCCCGGGCGTTATGTTGTGTTGCGTGTGCTCTCTACTATTGGGTTCTCAAGTTCTTCTGCCTTGACGGTTTGTTTTGCATCACCGTCTGTTTTTGCCATTTCCCTCTAATGCATGTATATTCTACGATGATAATGGTGAAAAAAACGGACCAAGTTTGTGTGAATACGATCTATCTTTAATACCCAGCAAAGTGATCTTTTCCATGTCCAATATTAAGTCATCTGTTGTACATTTGGCATTATCTTGAATGTCTCTCAGTCGCCACACTCGGCCCCACTGAATCTGTCGTATCCGGCAACACTCGTCGACGTTAGAATCATATATTCGGAGAAAGCAGATCGTACTTGACGCATCGTTCCACACTTTCGATGCTGGCCTGCAGTAAACCGCGAGCCTCCAAACCGACCCACACCCGAAGCATCGAAGTGTCACCCGATCGCACGGTCTGCAAGAAAGTCGAGCCAGTGCCCAGTTGTCGAAGAATGGGGAGTGAGCTGTGCGAATGGGAAGAAAATTTGATTAGCCTCGGTGCTATACAGGACACACGGTACATCTTCTCAACGAACGTGCGACTTACCTCTTGAATAAATCAAGATCGGGATTCAAGCTCCGCCCGATTCCTTCGAGAAGAAGACAGGAGATGACCACGTTGACAAAGTCACCCTCGAATCGAACGTGATGGCCCCGGACCATGGTGAGGACTTCACTCAGGACGTCGCCAATCTTAATGTTGCCCAGGGCAAATGTGCGCGATTTGATACTGAGCACGAGATGCTGCATCTTCAGTGCAAAGACCTCTGGGTCGAGCACTTCATGCGGCGTACGGCATCGCTCAACCATTAGCTGACCAGCTCGGTAGCCGTCAAACTCGGCAATTGCTCGGAAAAGATCCAAGAAGTTTCGTCGGTTCAGGTCGTTCAATTGGGTGACAAGGCCCGTGTCGATAAAGATCAACTGAGGCCGATACCCTTCATCATTCAGTTGAGCGAGGGCAGACTCCCATTCGGACTTGTCACCAAGATGCGGTCGCAACCGCTCCAGCACTGCATCGGTGACGTCGACCTCGGCGCGGGTTGGAGCTTCGGTGGCCCGGGACTTTTTCCGCAGGGAGAGATCGAGTTCACTGGGCTTGTAGAAGCGGACCATGATATTCCCGGGGTGGAGGTCAGCGTGGACAAAGTTGTCGATCAAGAGCATATGCAAAAAGGCATCCAGCCCTTCATTGGCAATCTCATGTTGGAAGACACCGCCACCAATATCCAGGAAAGTCGCCAAGGGAATTCCCTGCGCAAACTCTTCCACCAGCACTTCGCGTGTAGTGTAGTCCAGGTAGGGATATGGGAACCAGGCCGTGGTTCGCATCTTGAACTTCTCACGGAATATGACCAGATTCGTCCCCTCGATTCGCATATCCAATTGAAGTTTCATCATTTCCCCGAATTGCTTCACCTCATCGGGGAATGACAGCCAATGCATAGTAGGAATAGCGTTAATCAAAGATGCAAAGAAGCCCATGATGCGCAGGTCTCGGTGAATCATCTTTTCGACCCGGGGATGCAAAACTTTGATAGCGACGTAAGAGGACGGGACCCGTTGCGGTGAGCTCTTGACCAACACATCCACATTTCTGCGCATCTTCTCGCCCAAAGTGCTGGGGACTTGTTCGAGTTCTTGTTCACTGGTGGCCAAGTCTGGCTTGAGCTTCGCTTTGTAGACTTGAGCGATTGCACCAACACCGAGAGGTTCCTCGTGGAATTCCTCAAAGATGTCTTCCCATCGTCTGCCGTTGAACGCCTTGCGAATAATTCGTTTTGTATCCGCCAGTGAGTGAGCCGGCGCATTAGAGTGAAGTGAAGACATGATGTTGCACATCTCTGGTGGAAAGATATCGGTCCGGGAAGCCGCCCATTGTCCAAGCTAGACCAGTTCAATTTCAGTATGTTGAAAACTTCGAATGTAGATGGAAAATGAGCCGAGAGGCTCATGCACAACTCACTTTGATAAATGCGGGGCCAGCACGCTCCATCGCCTTGACCAGGAATCGGTACCACCACAATGTGCCCGTCTGTGCATTGCTCTTGCTATCGATTTTTCGACCAATCCAGATCACAGGAACCGTTATCAGTACGGGCACAAAGATCACCGCCAGGTGCAGAAAACGGAATCCCGTCGCAATCGGATCATAGACGTAGTAGTACCAGAACACGCGTATTGACTGGAAGAGTCTTGTCAACCCTCTTGCATCTTTGGACACTTGCTTCCGAATCTCTTCTCGAGAAGCTTCGAGCATCTGCATCTCCGTCGTCACCTCATCTCCCTCCGACTCTTCTGCGAGCTTGAGAAACGCGCCGGGTGTGAGGGTGGCCATCATCAAGGCGCCGATGACCGGAGCCCTGCGAGGCATGCGTCTGGTCGGGGGACGCCATGACTTGGGAAATATTTGCCTTGGGATATGTGTAAAACTGCGCCGTAAACAGAGCCGGCCTAATAGGACGGCCCTCATGATCGGTCGTGATGCATGAGAAGAGTGAAAGCGACTGGCACACGCGATAACAGGCCGATAACCCACAAGCACGTGTTGCGACGTCATCGGCATCAGCTGGGCCGAGGAAGCATTGATTGGCTGATCGACTCCGATTGGGCAGACGGTCCACTACGGCTAAGGCGAGTGGGCGTTTCTAAGAAACTGACCAAGCGGCATGCAACAAGATACATGAGCGGAAATCGGACAGTGAGATAGACATCAAATCATCCTGACGTGCAAATTACAAAGATTCTCAACTGTACTGCAAGATATGTTGATCTCGATCGATGGACTTGGTAGCTGAATAGACCTATGTACAAGCTTAGATTAAGTTATAAGGTGGTGGAGAGAAGGGGAGAAGAAAAAGGGAAGATTTCCATGTCCAAACGGGAGTAGAGGTGCTGGAACTGGGTTTGAATCCACAGTTGAAATGAAAAAAAAACACCCACAGTCTTGAGGAACTAGGAACTATTTGCTCAGGCAGAAAAATCGTCAGAGAAAATGATCGGGCGCATTGACGCAGAAGCCAAGTCTTCCCATCGAGGGCGCCGCATTCCAGACATGCCGATCATCCCTTTTCCGTCTTCCCACACGAGAGCCCTTTCTGGTTCCGGAAGCTTCGTTGCTTGCAAAGAAGCAGTGCGCCCAGCAAATCCTTTGCCGATTGTGAGATCCGTATCGCCTTCCAGCCTTGCAAGATGGCTTTGCTCATGTTTGGTGGAGAGATCCACCGTCCCGAAAACGGGACCGAGATTACCGGGAACAACCAGGTTGGTTAAGCTTGGCATACGAATGATCAAGATGTAGGACGATTTCCACAACGAAACTTCTGGTCCGTTATCTTTCACATCCTTCACCTTACTCTGATCGAGTCATATTGGGTCTCATAAACATGGGTTCGTTGCGGAACTCGAATGATGTCGAGACGATAGAGGAAGATTCAGACCTTCACCTCCTCTGGAAGCGATACCCGATCAAGGGCTTCTTGTGGGGTGTCATCATCTATACGAGCTTGGTTTTATCGATCATTGGATATTGCAATCCCTCGCTGCTACCATTCAATCTGCTGTCGTTCATCTTCAACACAGAGCTCTCTCCCTTTTTTGCGTTCTCGCGAGGCTCAGAGTATTTCCCAAAGCCGAAGGGATTCAGGATAGTGGCGCTAGTTCCATTTCACCATCACGAGCGCACCGCGATTTTGGATTGTTACCTGCAGGTGAGTCTGAAAGCTGTTCGCAGGGGGGAAACGAGGTCTTTCTGGCACTGACGATTGTGCAGAACAATTTGGTGCATAACCAGGGTCTCCTAGATCAAGTGGTATTTATTCCACAGACAGATGATACTGTCAGCCTTCGGTGGCTTGAAGCACTAGTTCAGCAAACTCCCGAATATGCCATTTCTCCGACGCAACAAGACATGGATTGGCTATTCACTCGCTCGGATGTACTATACATCCGTATTGACGGAGATACCGTGTTCTTTGAGGATCACACCATTCCGACAATCGTCAAAACGAGATTGGAGGATCCTGACGCTCTGATGGTATCTGCAAATGTGGTGAGCGAAGGTGTACTATCTTCTCTTCACAGCCACTATGGTGTTGCACTGCCTTATCTTCCAGAGCTAGACAGAACCGAGGACGACTCTCGCTCGAGCGCTCAGGATCGCATGGATTGGCATGCATCAAATCTTCCTCAATGGAACGGGCCTGCCGAGTTTATTGTGCAAAAGGGATTTAGACCCCCCTTCCAAGGCCACCGATGGCTTCGGCCGGCTGAAGAAGACAGTGATCGTGATCCCATCGCGGCGTCTATACGCCTCGAGAGGGGGCCGGGCTCGCAAGAATGGACTGTGAGCGCGCAGCACCATTACTCTTTTCTCGACCACCTCGAATCGGACACATTGAATCGATACAAATTCCCTCTGTGGAAAAATCCACCAGAGGCGGTCACTAGCACGTTCGGATGTTTCTGGGGCAAAGACGCGGCGGCTTTGCGGGAGGTGTATGCTCAAAAGTCCAGCGACGAGTTGTCGAGAGCGTGGACTGCATCCGACGGATCCCATCCAAAAATTACCATTGATGGCAAGGGTCTGGTCTCACGTTACTCGGCCGAGCTAGCACCCAATGGTTTGGACGCTACAGATCTGCTGGAGCGATATCGCGCATATGCACTGGAAAGGGTGTGCAGACAGACATGGTGATGAGGACTAGACAAGCCTCGTTCGAGAAAAGGCGCAATTTTTGTACATAACATATCACATGACCATGAGCGCCATCCACTGCATCTGAGGATGCGTCACTATTTCAATACTTTCTTCGCATTTGCTAAACAACTCATGCCCTGAAGTGACTGTATCCAGATGGCTTCTTCGAAGCATTCATTTCCCAACAAGCCCACACATCTCCAGAGAGCCCTTGACTCTATATACCATGAAGTAATATTCTCTACTCTAGGAGCTGACACGTGTTAGCATCATGATTTCCATCCGCAGCGCTATTAAGAAAGCTCTCGAGTGGAAATTCGATTGGTCTGGTCGCTATCTACCATTCCTGGCGTCTTTGCCGTGTGCATATTATGCTAATTTTTCATGTTTTTCTTTCTCCCTTTCTGGCTATCTCACATGGTCTCTGATGTATTTCATCTTACAGCTCCCTCTTCTTCCTTTCCTAAGCTATTGTTTTTTTCACATCCTTCTACATTCTTATTTGTACGAGAATATTCACGGCCAATAGCAAATCTGCCGTTGACTCGCTCGAATTTCGATTATGAAACGACCCAATAGTAGTCACACTCCTCAACATGACTGAACTTCGGACTACTATTTTTCGAATTGCAGGAGAGTTTCGGGGGGGACGTGGAAAATCTAACTGTTGATAGCATCGAGCTTTTCACGTCAAGAGTCATCTGGAGCACTCTACCTAAAAGTGAGCTCTTAGTGCAAGACTCAACATCTTTGTAAAGAGCTCTTGAATTTGAGCTTATCTGCAGTGATCAGCGCAGAGAACACTCTGGGCAGTCGATTCAAACAGAGAGCATAGACAATTTCCAGTTGTAAGCTACCAAATAAAGTAGCGTAGCATCGATGCTTGACGCTTATTTCATTCACTTTTTTCCAATATGACGGATTCTCTCTTATCTTACCTAGTCAGTTCGCTGTGGGTTCATACTCGGTGACACTTGTGTCTCTTTCTCTTATGTCCTACTCGGATATCCAGCCTAGGGTGTAACAAGCCTTGCAGCTTGATGAAAAGACCTTTGAGGTAGAACAACCTAATCGATCCGAGATACGCCTCTTAGACTTCGCTGACCCATGGATTCAGACACCGAATAAAGCTGCAATATAAAAAGTCTCTTCTGAGGTCGCGATATCACCCGGTCTTAGGATGTCCGAGTTGACCAAAGCACGCCCAGATAAGGCAATCGATTTCTCAGATATTATTATTGTGCTAAGAGACTGTCAAAATACATTCATATGGAGATGGTAGTAGGGCTTATAGTTTTCACGAGTCACTCAGTATCGTTTTGATTGGGCCGGTCTATGTATTGAACGAGCATGTGCAAGAGAATCGGACTATCAGCGCCAATATTAAAAGGTCAATAGAACCACATCACTCAATCAGACGAAACGACACACTCGAAAGCAAATACAGGCTCTTCTTGGCTTCGTCCTTGACAAGGACTACTAAACTCCGGCACCACGATGAGGTGAAAGCCATAACCACTGGAAGGGGGCATAGACTCGGAGCCCGTTGAGAAATGTCAACATAAAAGCCAAGGGGTATGGTATGTACCCTTGGAATTATGTCCTTTGATCTGGATAACCTGTGTTCCACTCTTTGGAACCGGACCCAAATCGATTCGTCCCTCGGCGGTGGATCTCGCCGGGTGTCACATTTTGCGAACCTGCGGTGGGTCTCCATCGACCACACCGCGGACCGCGCATCTCGCAAGCCATTGTCGGCCTCGATCGTGTTCTTCCTCGTCCTGCTTGTGCAGCGACGTGGTGAACTTCGCCATCACAAAATTGTAATGCGTATGGTAGTGCGATCGTAGATGTTTTGTGGGCTCGATCCGCCTCACAACATCGCACCCCGGGTATCGACAAAATGACTCACGGCGATATATGACCGGGTCATGAATGTCGATCCTCGGCAACATTAGGCGCTCTGCCGCCGACAAATGCTCATATGCGCGCTCCTCGCCTTCAGCGAGCGGGGGAGGCGTCGGAGAAGGGCTCCGCACTCGTCTTGTGCGCTTCAGGCCCGTTGACGGCGGCGAAGACTTTCGCTTGATGTCCGGATTCTGTGGGCATGCCTCTCGTTCATGGCGTTGTCTGCCATCTCCTCTGGCAAAGACACGCCCACAGAATTGACAAGTCCGGAAATCAAGGTCGAGCTTCATTTCTTCCTCAGTCCTGGGCTGGTGGTCCCGATTCCAGTGCACCGCGCGACTGTCCGAGGTCTCGAAAAGTAAAGGACAGTCGGCCTCTTTGCACGGAAACTGGGTCGGCTGCTTGGCCCAGCGGTGGATGTTCCGATTGTTCGTCAACTCGTGGAGCTATATCCATGTCAGTAATCTCTCAAGTCCGAGTGAGGCGAGGTTCAAGCTCAGCACTTACTGTTGATAGGTCATATGACAACGCCATCTTTGTTGACGCAATCGCAGGAACAATCTTGAGGAAGGCGCATGTTGACCATCCAAGGCTGGATCTGACATTGATGTCCTCCAGGTCACGGTCTCTAGACCAAATCTCGGAGACCTGGAGGGGATCGACATCATAAAAATGCGGCCGGGGTCTACCCAGCCAGTCTCTATCATCCAAGTCCTCGGCCGAAATCCGGAGGACTATCGAAACTCGAGAGGGCAGAAGCCGAAACAGCTTCAAAATGCGCCTTGGTTGGTGGTCAAACCATCCCAATCGCACACAACGAGCAAGATATCGCGATCCTCTCGCCTTTCCCCTCTCAAGAAGTCTCTTGAAGGGACACATCACTGTGTCAAACCGACGGGACGGGTCGCTCGAAGATGGAAAAAGCACGAACTTCTCCAAAGGAGGATTGGAGCAGCCTGAATAGACTTTCGTGGAAGTTCCAGACGACTTCGAGCGTTGAGACACCGAATCCATCCGCATTGCCTCTTGAGGAAGTTGATTGAAAAGAAGAGGCCGGGCAGGGTGAGCGGAGATGGTGGCGAATAGAGGTCGAATAGGTAGAAGGTATTGATGAGGAAAGAATGAGGAGAGAAGATAAAGGGGAGGAAGTAGAGCGAAGAATTTGAAAAAAGGACGATCAAAAGGAAGAAGTTGAAGTAAAAGTTGAAGAGTCGAGGATGACTAAAAATGAAATGCAGAAGAGATGGAGGAGATGAAGAGAAAAAGTTGTTGAAAGAAGTAGAGATGGGAATTTATAGGGAAATGATTGAAGGGAAGACATCGATGGAAAGCTGAAGAGCAGAAAATGCTAGAAGTAAAGTGGCTGAAAAGAGGGAATGAGGAGAAGAAATTGGAGAAGGGGGGAGAAGAAGATTTTGAAGAAAGGGTGGAGAAAAAGATTTTGAAGAAAGGGATGAAGAGTTAGAAGTTAAAAATAGAATCAGAGAGGGGGTTTTATAGCGGAAAGAACAGGGGGGAGACGTTGAAGGAAATGTTGAAGAGTCAAAGTTGCTGAGAATGACGAGGCTGAAGAGAGGAGATGAAGAGAAAAGATAGAGAAATGAATAGAGAGGATGATTTATACGAGAAAGGTCAGAGATTGCTTCGTATAACGGGTGTAATTTAATGGTAAACGGTGAGAGCTCGTTGAATTGGAGGGAAGAGGCCCCGAGGAGTAACGGAGATCACTTGAATCTAGTCACCGTGAAAAATGCTTCATGGGACCGTAGATATCAGAGAGCAGAAGCCGAGAAACACGACGAGATGCAGATTAGATGTCTACTCATATAGTCAACTGTTTGCTTCTTTCATTTTCCACGGTGCTATCGGGTTGAAAAGCTGGAGGCGAAGTAATGTCCTTGTTAACTAAATAATGAGAGCTAGTGAACTTTCAATCAGAGATGAGAGTGAGGTGAGAGACATTTGAGTGAATAACCAAAGAAAAACTCTATTACATAGCCATAACATGTGAGAATTAAGTGAGCTGAGTTTTATTGAAAGGTGAGTGTAAAATGAGAGTAAAATGAGAGCAAAATGAAAGAGAGTGTAAGGGAGAAAGACTCGATGTTAGTGTTGATGTCAGGGTCTGTGACTCACTACCTTGTGGGTTACAAACTATCAAGCTTTAAGAGCGTTCATCAGCTTTGTAAACTCGCTGATAGTATTGCTTATGCCCACAATCTTAAGTTCAATTTTCAAGGACGGTGTGAGCTTGTGATAAGCCACCTGTCTCTGCCGGTTCTCCATGATGGATTCTTGGGCTTCCTGGCCATAGATAACGGCATGAATGACGATCTTCTGCGAAAACCTATAAGGGCCACAGTGGTTCCAGATGTCGCACAGGATACCAAAGCTTGTTACATGCTTGCCTCGTCTTTGAAATGCCAAAGGCGTAGGGACAATAATCACTCTATCCATACGGATGCTGAGTAGAGAGTCAAAGATGGTGCTGCCATAAAAAAAAAAAAAAAAAAAAAAAGAGATGGTGCCAGGCGCATTGTACCCCGTATAAGCCAGGAACCAAGTGTCTGAATATTGAAATACAGCAGATTTCATTAGAAACTCATAGTCAAATGCGGACCATGAGGTTCCTGTTCCTGCTACATCCCTCGACTTGACTTGCCCGTAGGTCTTCCGGTAGTTATACCGAATAAGATGGACTTGAGCGGTGAAATCGGAAAGTTAGAGAGAATTGTTTTTGACGACACAAGGTATTCAAGATTTCAACGCAGTATCTAGGTACGGAGTGGTTGACAACCCTCCAATACTATGGACTCCTTTGAGCATCAAATTTAATCCTGAGCCATCGGAGTATTTGAATTATTGAGACTACTCTGATCAAAGTTTCCTTTGCCGAATTGTCATCATCAAGCCTTACGGTCCTCCCCGACGGCTCTGGGTGCCAGTAGATTAGGCTTTTGATTAGCCAAGGCGTGTCAGCTCTCAAAGCAAGCCTTTCAAAAACCGACGACGGGCCTTTTGGGGTTCATTGATATGTCAGCTTTCATGTCCCCATTCTTCATTTTGAAGACGATCACAAGACCGCGACCCAAGACACGTAGATTTTTTTGTCATTTAATGGGTGATTTTTTGTTATAAAGTAGCAGGAAATTTATCTCAAAGCATCTGGTTAATATCCGTTGAGTTGGTTCAAGGACCAAATGAAGGAAACTTCACTTTCTCCGTATTTCCAGTGTCACTAGTTGCTCATCGTCTATGAGACTGGGCACGGATGTTTCGATGTGGGTACCGATTGTCGTCCTAGGACCGGAAAACAATTAATTCAATGGTGCATCATCAACCAGAAACTGATGGATCAGACTCTATAGTGGCGCTGTCCCCTGAATAGCCATGCGACATATACGAAACTATCCCTGATTCCAAGAAAAGCGGCTTATAATTATCACCACCCTTGCATATCAAGAACAAAAATGTCGGGGTTTTGATATATGAATGAAGGACATGTTTGGGCTATTGGGATTCCACGACCTTTGGCTCATGCCAACCGTATGCTGCTAGTCAGGGGTCAGGAATCAGCTCTTTTCGGTGCTTGTGCTCGTTCGGTAGGCAGATTTCAATACTGTGATTTTGCCGAAGGCGATGTCATATGTACGATTTACGATGGAGCCACTGTCACAATAAGAAAGCGACGGATTAAGCTTGTGATGATGTTGTGACTTGTATTACTTGTTACTGACGCGAAATACGTTGCTACCTGCCCATGCGGTCAATAACCAGCGAAGACTGTTTCGTATTTTTTCTCAATCTTATTTCCATATTCTCGAGAATCATTGCTGCTACCATCATCACCAGCCCATTTTCAAGCCCTTGAACTGAATTCAATATAATCTTTCATCGATCAACTTCTCTCTCATTTCCAACCATAAATTCTTTCACTTGATTATCATATTCGGTAGTATTTGACCTGATATTCGCTTTGACCATACGATTTCTCGTGAGCAGGATTGTCTGTCTTTCCTTGCGAATCTGTTGAGCTTCCGTAATATTTCAAACACCACGTGCCTTAACACATACCCTATATGAGAGCACGATTGTTTAGAATTAGGGCTATCTAGTCCCGTGCTGGAGTCAGCCCACCATCCATTTCAGAAATGAATTCTCACTTCTGCTCCTCTGCTTCCCACACTTCCTCGTTCACACTGAAAAATCCACAGCCACAACGCTCTTCTTCTGCTCTCAAACCCACCACCATCCACCATTTAAAAATGTCTCCAGTACAGGGGTCAAGTGGCTCGGGGGGACGTAGGAGGCCAAACCGTGGCCAAGGGGTAAAGGTAGTGTAGCAAAAGACTCCCATTCCGTGATCTGAAGCATTCTGTCTCCACTGCCGAGTACAGCAACACCGTCAAGTTGCAGGCACTAATGAGGCTTTATGCAATCACAGAAAACCCCTCGGAGGCTCCTTCGTTGTTTCGCTTGCGGGGTTCTGGGCCATGTGAGGGCCCATTGTCCCGTGGAGGCGTACCATGCCGCGATCGAGCGGCAGATTCAACTCGTAAGTGGTCTGGTTCGAATCTGTCCACGTCTACAAGAGATACTGACTCAATCCTAGGGGCTCATCTCCCCGGAAATCCTAAGTTGTGCCTTCTATGCCACTTTTTTTCGAAATATCATTTTACTGACTATGATGAAAGCGCGACCTCTGCCCACCCCGGCGGGCCCCCTCCGGGGGTCTGCCTTCACAAATGGCTTCCCGGGTTTGGGTTGCTCCTTCCGCAGCTGAAGCAGCTGAGGAGGAATCTCTTCCGGCTGTGAAGGCCGAGGGGAATCTTCTCCAGCCGCCAAGGCTGAGGAGGAATCTTCTACGGCTTTCAAGGCCGAGGGGGAATCTCCTTCAGCCATCAAGGCTGAGGAGGAATCCCCTCCGGCCACCAAGGCTGAAGAAGAGTACCCTTCGCTTTCGGAGCCTCGTGTGAAGGAGGAACCTCCTGAGTGAGAGAATGAGTGAGTCTTTGACCCAAATTCTGCCTGATTGTTTCATTTCCGCTGGGTGGGAATTTTCATCGCGAAAACCTATCCGAGATTCTCAGCTGTTTTATTTTCTCCCGTTGCAATTAGCATCTATTCTGAGAATTTGACATGCCGGGACCAACACTAACAGATAAAAAGGGATTGGGGTCATTGAAGGCCTCTTATTCTCCTCCTCCTCCTCCTTCTCCTCCGTTTTCTCCTTTCTTCTTTTTCTTCTTTTTCTTCTTTTTCTTCTTTTTCTTCTTTTTCTTCTTTTTCTTCTTTTTCTTCTTTTTCTCTTTACATAATCATAATGATACTATAGTCTTCTCACGATCCATCTTCTAAATTGCAGATTGACACATTATTAATTATAATTAATAAATGTCAAGACCAATCCTTGCAGAAGCTCTGAGCCACGAAACACGGGACTTGGTCCCTCAGACGTTAGATGTAACCCATTTCACCGCCCACAAGACTACCGATAGAGACCATTTCATGTCGCCGCATAAACAACCCTTGCTCGCAGCTACAGTCTGAGTCGAGTGATGCATTGAGGCAAATCCTAAATTATCTTTTCCAACATCATGTCAACAAGTGCGCTGATGCGTGGCAGACTCGGTCTTCAACGCAGCTACAGCTTCGATCATCAGCGGGCAAGTTCAGCAGCACGCTGCTCGATTTTTATCTTTCCGATCAATGATAACATTTTATGCTATTCTATCGGATTTTAGAGGGTATAAAATTGAAAAGATTATTTCAGGATCATGCTCCCAAACGGGAATACCATTTTCTTGTCAGTATGCAACTATCGATGAGATGTTGAGCCTCACTCGCAACATGCTACATTTTCATTCGCTATGACTTTGTCCAAATTGCGAACTGAGAATCTTCCGTCTAAAGGGCACGTATCCTTGATCAAAAAATCCAACCTTCGTATTCTCAACTCACTAGCTACCAAGAGAGTATCGGGATGAGTGGAAGAACGATAGAGCAGTGACCAACCTCCTAAGACATCACGCGAGAGAAATGTCTTGAAATACAGTCAGCTCAGATCTTGATTAAATTCATGAGACTACGCAGATTTGAATACTTGACATGGATACTCTCTAGTCAGATTGAGGAAAACTAGATATTTCATGCGGGTAGTATTCGAAAATGAACTGTCTTCGACTTGAATCTCTCATGTGGCGGCCGTTCACGGAATCTCAGGTGTTTTCCATTTTTTTGACTCGGTCTGTCGCCAGACTCAACAGAGAGGAGCAACGCATTCTACATACTTATTCCTCTGGAATTTTCACGTTCTCTTTCATTCCGTTAAAAATAGAAGAAATATTTTGCCTTCCTCGATAGGACTCGATCATGTCCAAGTCACGTGAGTAGCAAGCCCTAAGAGATTCCGGACAACAGAGGTCATGATGGATTTTCAAGGCCAAGTTTGTGGGAAAGTCTGATATATCGCGAGAGTGATGAAACTTGATGAAAGACAGAGAAGAGAACTTGAGACTTGTAAGAATTGGGAAATTTCGCATTGATGTACGTGCTTGAAACCAAGGCTCTGGTATATGAATCAAGACCGCTGCACTGATGGACTTGCGCAGAACGGAACTATGCCGAGGCTTGTCAATTTTGGATACTGTGAACTTGGAAAGTGGGAATAACTTTCGTGCTTGTCATCAAGCACGGAGAAAAGATATTTGATGATCATTTGAGTAGTTCAAGGTATTTTCATATTTTCATATTGGAAACACTGACGGGAGCCACGTGCCGGGCAGGCTTATGTTAACTCACATCTCGTGTGGGAATAGGTATATTCTCAGCACTATACCATCTCTGGCTTGCTCCACCAGTCGAAGTACCATATCCAGAGGAATTCCCAGCCTTTTACCCCTTCAATACTCAAACATAATCTCTGATATCAAGATACGCATATAAACAAGTGGATCCATCACAAGTGTCAGATTGCCTCTATTCACTGCCAAATAACTACGCATCCTGAATCTCAAAGTGCGTGGGTAAACCCACTAGACATGTTTTCAAGAATTCCCGTGCTGAACCAATTTGTAATCAAGTCCCAAAGTTCTAGGTAGATGATCTTACAAATAGTAGATACCTTCTCTTTCTCTGTTCTCAATTTTGCTGCTCAATACTGATTGAGCAGCCTTGTCGAGTCACGTCTGGAATGATTGTAAACCCAAGTCTCAAACACACACACACACACCACACCCGCCATGATCGACGGATAAACTTAGGTAGAAAATGGCGGAGAGTGGAAAGTGGATACAGCCCTATTTGATAGAAAAAAAAATCTTGTCTTGAATATCCGACTTCCGGCATTTAATGCTCATCAAATTCTGCCAAAGGGCCATCTGGCCATGCCATAGGACGTCTACTGCACTGAGACCAAGTGTATTATCTTAGTACATTGTGAGCTCAGCGATTCAAGTAGTCATATTGACGAGTCTTCAGCCGGTTAGTTATTTGATATGAAAAAAATCTTCTGAAAAGACATTCTCTCGTCTACGCATAGACGGAAATTTGCGAGCCGCATGAATGGGTAATTATCTATAGTACCATCTGAGTCTACCGATGTGTATGCACTTGGGAGTTGAACTTTTGAAGCCTCTTTGACATTTTCGAGAACTAAGTGGAACGCTGGAATTGACCCCTGGCATGGCCCTCCCATGAAGCTTCCCTCCGCTTCAAAAGAATCATATGTATCCTCTCGTATTTTCCCAAGCCTAGGCTGTGCCGCGATGCAAATTATCCCATAACATGAGGAAATGACCGTAGACACATCCATGTTACCCATCCAACCAGAAGCACGAAACAAGTCCATCAGAGGTCGTCAAATGATAGACCGGCAACGGGCGTCGAGGCAAAAAAAGAAGGCAAGATGTTTTTTTTTGTGAAAAATTGGGCGGTTTTGCATTTCGAGAGGATCTTCCGAGTTCTTTCTTTTTTAGAGACAAAAAAGGGAGGGAGGGGTAAGAGAAAAGGCGAAGGGTTAAGGGAGGAGAGGTTTTCAAGAGAGGGATTCAGTTTGAAAGGAGAAAAGGAAGAGGCGTCACGCCATGCCACAGTACACTCATTCCCGATCCGAAAACCGACCCGATCATCATCATCAGCACGAGCAGAAAATTAACACATTTATTTCTTGGCGGCCTGCTCCTCCTCAGCCTTGACGCGGGCACGCTTCTCGCGCTTGCCACGGTGGCGGGCCTCGGCGCGGGCGTCACGGAGACGGCGGTAGGCAGCCTTCTCACCCTCGGGAAGGGAGTCGCGCTTGATCTCGGTGACGGCAGCCTCGAGAGCGGGGTTGACGATGGGGAAGGAGGCGTTGACCTTCTTGATGAGACCCTCACCAGCCTTGGCGGCCTTGACGTCCTCGGCGGAGGAGTCGAGCTTCTTGAACTGACCGCTCTTGCGGGGGAAGAGGATCAGGCGAGCCTTGTAGTCCTTCAGGCGGGCGACGTTGTCGACCAAAGACTCCTTGGAGTAGTTGGTGCGGCGGTGGTCGACGGAGATGCCGATGGTGCCAGCGAGCTTCTTGGGGATACCGGCCTCCTAAAAAATCGCAAAAAAAGAGAATGGGTAAGTCAATTTGTCTCTTGAGATCGTCACACAGCTCTGGGTTGAGAGCATTGCGCAACTCTCCACGGTACGTGAGAACTCAATTTACCTTCAGCTCAGCGAGGGTGAAACCACGACCAGCACGGACACGGCGGTTGTACTTGACGGTGGGGCATCGCACAACGGGACGCAGCTTGTCGACGGGACGGGGAGCAACAGCAGCGGCCTTGGCGATACGGGCTTCACGTCTGCGGTGCTTGCGACCGGGCTAAAGAATCGTGGAAAAAGCGCATGTTAGTCGAACGAGTTCTGTCGAGAGCAAGAACTTTTTTTTTCTTTTCCATTTATCGGATGCCAAGCGGTGGAGTCGGGAATCGTTCGGCGGAAACTGAAAAAAAATTCTGGGAGGAAAATCGAAAAGGTCGTACCTGGTCGAAGTGCACGCGCACACGACGCTGCCAATCCTTGCGGAAGTCTGTATTGAAATGGCATCAGCAACCCCATACTTCCATATGACAATCGAATGTCTGGTCGCAGTCCGGGCGCTCGTCAATCCTCACAAAAATTTGCCGAGTGAAGAATGAACAAGCGCCTGACTCCATGAATGACGGGACCGACTCACGGTTCTTCTGGATTTGGTTGTTGTGCTTGATCGCCTATATTTCCCACACAGGTTGAATCAGCCTCGAGATCCTTCGAACAATCCTCCATACTACCGGTATCACTGGTCGAAAATCGAGCCAAAATGATCCGGACAGCATCTCTTCCATTCATTGTATTCAATCGCAGCAGGGTTTCGCAGGGAACGCACCATGGTGACGGATGGGGATCGAGCCGGGTGGTGGTCGTCGGAGGGTTGCTGGTCAAATCTCCCTGCACGGCAGAAACTGAAGTCGCCATTTTTCGTGTGGCCGCTTTCACCACTCACCGCTTCGCTTAGCGAGCCCTAACTAATCTGGTTCGGGCAATTTGCCAGAAGCGGCTGACTCAGCAATTCTGGGCGGGCTCGCCCGGGCTGGAGAAAATGGATTCCGTCCCGCTGGCTGGTTGGTTCAGTTTGTTGGATGAGATTGGCTCGGGCAGCGACTGTACTCCAAGTGACTTCAGGTCCTGGACTGGTCATGAACTCCTATCCGTCTTCCCACTTGCGTCTTCGTGCTGTCGTGGGCTACTCAAAGATCGAGTCATTCATCATACTGAGTCATTCTAAGCTGTGGCAAAGTTCAAGAAATAAATACAGGGCTTTACAACATTGAATGTGGATTAATCTCACTATCGCCTGTCCGTCTCTTGGTGTTCGTGTATGCTCATGTAGTAAAATGCATCTGTAGATCTTATCGCTACTCAAATGCAGCAGCACCGTGTCCACTCAGACAGGCTGAGCCTCATACTCTTAGCCTCGGTACAGTCATCACCTTCTCGGATCCACAAAGTAAAGGGAGATCAATTTTGCGGTCGCAAAAACCGGGGGAGTGAAATTCCAACGCATTGAATTCGCCCTTCAGGCAATTAAACCTACTTCAAAGGTTTACCTCTAACCCAACCCAATTCTACCAGCGCCCATCATTCAAATGTGAACGAGAGTGGCGGTTACTACGTACAAATCAATGTCCTGACGAGGATGATCTCATGGATCTTACTTCTCAACAGAGCTATGCAAGTATGGGCCATGAAAAATAGCTTCCGATGAATTGGGCAGTGTGACAAGGTTTGGCCATGATACAACAGCGATATTTACGTGTTCATGTCCGTGTAAACTAACGGACAAGGCCGGGAGAAGATTGAGGTGCGGTGTAGATGTCATTATTTACTGTATGTCGGACTTTGACAACACAGAAACTAAAGTCAAGCAAAACAAAAGCGCAGAGAACCGCCAAACAGTCCCCCCAAAAAAACAAGAGCAATTGCAACGCACTGCATTGCCATCCATCACAAAAAGCCACACAGGCAGTCATCAGTCATATTCCTCAGGGGAACGCAGGTCATCAAAAGTTCGAGTGCCAGAGGCCAAAAAGCAACGCTAGGTCATGAGTCGTATCCGAGATGGGGTCATGCCGAAACGCCAAATGTGGACGCTTCTGCAGGAGGAGAGTGGGGTGGCCACCAAAAAAAAAATGGGACCTGGAGAACTCAAGTCTCGATGCCCAGCCCCACTCCAGCATTGTTCCTGGATCTCTTGCTGGCTGGACTACTCTCGCCAGGATTGAGTTTGCGCTTCGATACAAAGGCACGCTCAACACCTGGTTTCTTGACCTGACCAAATAGCTTGGTTTGTAGGAGCGAACTGGTTTTGGGAGCAGTTATCCGCGCATGCTCCTGCTCCTGCTCCTGCGGGTACTTGGATTGCGTGGCTTCTGCCTCCGACTCCGGGGCCGACAAGGAAACGGTGCTGTCGCTGTCGTACTGGTCCTGTCCATCTCTTCTCACATTCGAGTGAGTGCGTTCATGGCGGGAAGCTCGTGGTTGGTGGGGTGTGGCGGGGACAGAGGAATGTGCGACATAGGCGCCGTGTGGTTCCCGGATGCGGTTGGTGAATTTGTCGGCGAAAAGGAGAGCTGCGAGACCATCGGTGTGCTCTCCGCGGCAGATGGAGTGCAGCTCATTCTGCATCCCGGGGGACATCGCCCCATAGTTATATATTTGCGAAAAGTGTTGCCGGTTGTCTTGGATGCGACGTTTGAGCATCGCGTTTTGCTCCACCAGCTCGGCGGACCGAGCAGTGGCATCCTCAATGACTCGCTTGGCATGGCGAAGTCGACGATCGAGGATAAGATTGGCATTTTCCAATTCCTGCGATCGGTGGAGGACGGTCAAGTAGTCATTGTGAGAAACTGGGTCGGAAGGCCGTGGAGTCAAAGGCTCTGCGGGGCGTGAGCGACTTCGATATTCTGCACTCTGAAGAATTTCAACTTCTCGCTTGGCGAGCTGTTGCTCCACTTCAGCGCGCTTGACTGCTTCGCTGCTTGCGAACGAAACAAGACTATTTTGGAGCTTGAAGTGTAGCGCTGACATGCGCGCCTCTTGCGCCACAGCGAGAAGGTCCTTGGCAATCTGGCGTAGGCGACTTTCATCGGCAGTCTCAATCTCTTCCATGGCAGGGAGGTTCTCTGATGCGCCATAGGCGTCACATAGTGATTTGTCCAAGTTTGCAAAGGGGACAGCCGCGGGACTAAGAGATCGTGAGTTTGATCCGCGCCGCGGCGCTCCAGGGATCTGTGTCGAAGGTGGCGGAGTCATATCGGATGACGACAAAGTAGGGGGAGACATGAACTTCTTTTCGGATTGCGAGGATCGATCGCCGACGGCAGCGCTAAAATCTGGAGACGGTGACAGAGAACTTCGGCGCACTGGAGTTGCCGGGACCAGAATCTCGGCGGCTGGTTCGAGGGGACTTGATGGTCGGTTTGATGATCGAGACATGACCGATGGGTGTTGTCGGCACAAGCGGAGAATGCGACAAACCACGCGATCGCAAAGATACAGACGATCTTTAATGCTAGATATTCTGTCAGTCTATCGTGTCCAGTCGCTATCGATAATAATATCCATCGCGCGGGCCGATCGCATACCGAATCAGTGTAGAAGATTCCAGGAATGGACCAACGACGTCAGATGGCGCAGTGGTGGAATTGATTGTTCAGGGATCACAAAGAGATCGGACCAAGGGGTGCGAAACAAAGAATTACAGCGGTGGGGGACGGGGATCACGGATAAAGGGCGGAAAGGACGCTAGGTCTGTAGGAAGTCGAGAACGACGGAGGGACGGTAATGAGTTGATATCGTGGAGGAGGGGGGCTGGGAGGCTGGGAACGGGCATTGTGATGTGCGGCTGGGGGGGCGGTTGTTGAGCCAATTCGACCAGTTCGGCGAGTCAAGTCCGTCGTGCCAGTTGAGCCAGTGGGCGGCCTCCCAGCAGCATCCACTTGAATCCGAACCCAATCATCTGTCTCACATGTGACCCTCTCAATGCTACTTTGGGATTAGTCAGTGGATCACGGGACGCTCAGGGCAAGTAAACACCTGCGAACAGCGGGTGCGGCACTCCGTTGAACTGGCAACCAACACTCTAGAGAGACGCTAGTTGGAGCTTGGTTTCAGCTTCGTCGTGTCATCATCGAGCATCGTGACTTGACGACTGGATGAGCAAACATGTCCATCCAATTGGGGATTGGATCTCGGTCATGACAAACGTGGTAAAACATGCCCATCTGAACAAGAAGAACGGACCAGGAGAACTTGCAGAAGAATGATCTATACGAGGTAGACCCTAGGGCAGCTTATACATTGTGTTCAACATTTCCGGAAATGGACAATTCTTGTGTGCTGTCTTTCCAAACATCGAGTAGGTAACGCTTCGGCTTGAAGCTCATTGCAGTGGCGAATATCAACGATACTGGTCGACTTCATACTCACCGGGTACAGGCTTGTGCAGGAAATAAAATAAGATGATTCCAACTCGTCCCCCGGCGACTTTGACGTTGGGCTGTTTCTTCGATCGTCAGAATTGCTCTCAGTGAAAGACATTAGTCTCCGCGGTAAATGATGTTTATTATCGATTCAGCTGGCCTAGGGACCTACCTAAGTAGTCAGCACTACGTCCGGGGCTGACAGATTGTTGCATCATTCCACGGCTGTTCAATCGCGTACCTTGTGGGCCAACTGAGGTTTTCATCGCAGTCAAACAACTCCAGGGCATCCATTTGGGAATCTCGAATTGACATTCACTCGAATCCCCGTCGTGGGACCCGAAACGGCGGACAATAACGGTCGCTCCCCACCAGTGAGTTGACGGGATCCATAAAAAAGCGCACGGCAAATGTAAACCGCCGACACGCGGTGCCAGATAAAAAGTTGACACACCTAGCCAAGTGGAAGACTATCGGAATAGTCCAACGTTCGCATGGGAAAATCCAAGTTTTGCCTTTCTGAGCCTAGAGCTCCAACCACCTTGTCGAGATTTTCCAAGCTTCACGAGGAGTAAGTGGTACACTGCTGGATTTTACTGGGAAATGGCCGGTTTATCGCACATGCTCGGAAAGGAATGGGAACACACATGACCAACTCTAACAGTTGTGATTTCTGCTACTGGTAGTGTCCGTCCATGGGGGGCTAACCACGACTGCCTATTATATGTGCTGATGAATCATGATCGCTTGTGGAGAGCATGTGTCAATGCGCCTATTGTTGGACCTTTTTCTTTCCATTTTTATCTCTTCAATGTTCTTCGGGCAAAATGCATCAGACAAGTCTGGGTTAGAGCTGCCGCCCGCATTTACAGTGTTGCTTAGCGGCCGCTAACCGCCTATGGATCCTGGCAAGACTTGGTTATGCTTCCACGCCGTCTGGCCTACTTCAACAGATCCAACCTTCAGTCCTGAACTATCTGAATCTGTCTCAAAGATTTCGAGTATTCACACTCTTTGCTGCTTTCAAGGATCATCTCTAGATTATATCCTTCCATCCATGCTTCCGGTCGCGTGGTCTTTGTCATTGGTGCCTCAGGCAGCTATCGGTGATCATGTCGGCGGATAAGGAACTGTAAACAATCGAAGATCAAGCCTCATTGTTGACTCCGCCCCTCATTGAGCGCCTTTGAGATTCATCCACGCCCAAGACGATAATCAGACCAGTCATTGAACATGCCATGAAGCTCGAAGAGGTCTCTTAACCTATCATTCATTCGATTATCCATATCTGGGGGTTTTTACGCCGCCCTCCACTCACTCGCTGAGCTTCCCTCTCGCTTTTACTTTTTTTTTGGATTTCTCGTATACGCTTCGTCCACCCCGATATCCGGATGACCCGTGATAGCGAGTAAGGCAGCGACCAAAATGGAGGACCAATCCAAGACCACTCCTCGCCCGTCGAGCGGAATCCCCCGGCTGGCAGCATCTCGCCTGCCTCTTCCGAAATCGACAGGACCAAAATCCATCCGTCCGTCCCCTTCTCGCGACCGATTACAAGCCGATCCAGGAGTGGACCACAGCCGTCTCCGCCGGCCGTCGTACGAAACGCTGCGAAAGCAACCATCGATGACTCGCCTGTCGTTACCGGCAAAACAAATACCGAGGCCCTCGTCCAAGGGGAGTGACGTTGCAACGCAGCTGAAGCCGACACAAGTAGCAGAGGTCGACAGCTTGTCAGCGATCGACAGCCAGGACGATGGTCTTCTCCACGAGCCCCGTGGTCGCCCAGAAGGACGTCCTTCCTTGTCGGAAAGGACCAAAGAGACCATGGCGCAAATTCCACCCTCACCGGCCTCGGGGAGAAGACAGTCCAGCTTCTACAGTGGGGCTAGTCCAGTACGATCTCCTTCTCGAACGCCCTCCAATGCTTCCAGTTATTCGAGATCCCCGTCTCGATCATCGAATGGCCAGTCAAATGCAAATGACTACCTTGCTCAACCAATTTCCAAGCTCCGTCTTCCTTCGCGTCCCCGCAACTCTGTGCCCTCGGTATCGGCGTTGGCACCGCCGCCTACCGTCACCGAGGCTGGAAAAAGTCCCTCGAGGATAAAGATGCCCTCATCGAGGCAAAGTCTTGCGGGCAACGGGGTTGCAGATCAGGATGGAGCACCTCGCAGAACGGTACCAGTCAAGCCCACAGGCTCGGGGGGACTGTTCGCAAAACCGTCTTCTGCTGGTCCATCCCTGGTCAAGAAACCCTCGAAGCCTGTGCTATCAGACATGGGACCTCCGGCGCGGCCACTCCATGTTCGGAAAACAAGGAATGCCCAAACGAATCCTCCTTCAACCATCAAACCACCTTCAACGGCTTCCCGGCAGGTGTCTGCGGCTTCGTCAATACCTGATGATCTAACACCAGAGCAGCAAGCACAGAGCGAGGCGCGAAAAGCGTCCAAGTCATCTAGCGCCCTGCGGGAGAGTATTGCGAAAGCAAAAGCCGCGCGAAAAGCAGCTGCTCAAGCCGCAAGCCAAAAAGAATCCGAGCCCGCAAGTATGGCGACCTCCAGCAATACCTGGGAGGTGACTGATGACCGTGATCCTTTCAACCAATTACCAAAGGGGTCCAACTCGGCAGTGCTCAGGAAGCGGGTAGAGGGAGCCCGTGTCTCGGGCACGTTGAACATCGCAGCCTTGGGTCTGACTGAGATCCCCAAAGAAGTGGTCACCATGTACGAATTTGACGCTGAAAGCTCATCAAATTGGTTCGAGAACGTGGATCTGGTCAAGTTTATTGCTGCTGATAATGAATTGACATCCATCGCCGACGAGGTATTTCCCGATGTTGATCCAGCCAACTTCGACCCGGAAAGCGAGGAACGAGGACCTCAGTTCAGCGGTCTTGAAACGCTGGATCTTCATGGTAACAAGCTCTGTTCCCTTCCCATGGGCATTCGACAAATTCATCAGCTGAGGGCTTTGAATCTTTCAAATAATGATTTGACCTTGGAGAACATCGCCATCATCATGGAAATTCCATCCTTGACGGATTTAAAATTAGCCGGCAACAAGCTGGATGGTGCCTTTCCACCTGCAATTGGCCAATTACGCCATTTGGAAAGCTTGGATTTGCGCAATAACGCTTTGACGCGGCTGCCCAATGAAATTTCGGAATTGACTAACTTGAAGGTCATGGATGTGAGCGAGAACCAGTTGCCTAGTCTGCCCTTTGATGCTCTTTGCAACCTTCCGATCAAGACTCTCAATGCCCAAAAGAACCAATTGAATGGGACTCTGATCCCATCGGCTGTCGATCAGCTTCGGGATCTTCAAACTCTCAATGTGGCGAGCAACTCTTTGGATCTCCTTGCCGGCAATGACCAATTACTCCTACCCAATCTTCATACTCTCGTTGTGAGTGTAAACCGCATCAAGCGTCTTCCTCATCTTTCTGGCTGGCTGTCCCTTTCGACTCTCGCAGCCGGAGATAATCGACTGGATCGGATTCCCGATGGCTTTGTGGACCTCAAGAGTATCAAAACAGTGGACTTTTCCGGGAACCACATCACTCGAGTGGATGAGAAGATCGGTCTCTTGGAAAGTCTTTCCAATTTCAGCATTTCTAATAACCCGCTCCGTGAGCGGAAGCTGCTCAGTATGAGCTCAGACGATATATTGCAAGACTTGCGCAAGCGTTGCGGGCCAGAGCCTGGACCCCAGGACACGGATGACGAGGGATCGGTGGCGACGCAATTCACTCTCGCGCCCGAGACTCCGGTTGGTGAGCATGGATGGCGATTGAAGCCTGGAGGCGTTCTCGACAAGTCCTACTCCGAATTGACCGACTTCGATTTGGGTAAATTGGGTACGATCGGCGAAGATGATGTTCGTTGCCTATATCTGCAGCACAACAACCTGCGCTCGTTCCCCATGCCGGCCCTGAGCATGCTCGCTTCAGGTCTAGTCGATCTTGATCTGTCCCACAATTCCCTGGATGGCACAGACTATCTCTGTTCGTCGCTCGAGCTTCCAAAGCTGCAAAGTCTCAATATCAGTGCTGCGGGCCTCCAAACCCTCGAATGCCTTTTGAAGAATCTGCAAGCCCCAAACCTGAATTTCCTTGACATTTCTAACAACCGTCTCACCGGATCATTACCTCACATCCGACAGTCCTTTCCTGAAGTCAGAACTTTCCTTGCTTCAGACAATCAGTTTTCTAAAGTGGAGTTCGAGGCAGTCCAGGGATTGCAGGTGCTGGATATCAGCAACAACGATATCGATCATCTGCCTCCCAAGATTGGCTTGCTTGGTGCCGAGCGTTCTCCGCAGAATTGGGGTGGGGGCTCTGCATTGCGAAGGTTTGAGGTCGCAGGAAACCGGTTCCGTGTTCCACGATGGCAGATTGTAGCCAAGGGGACGGATGCCGTGTTGGAGTTTCTCAAGGACCACATTCCCACGCAAGATTTGCCCGAATGGGAGCATGAGGATGCAGCCTCTGGTGTTGATACGTTTTGATTTGGGGGGGGGGTTGTTCTTTTGCATTTGTCATCTTTGGCGTTTTTCGGGTGACCATGGTGATGCATGCAATTTTTTTTTCATCTCCAGATGCATATTTGATTTGTATCATACTCTTCAATACCTTTCTACATGCACACAAAATGAAAATAATACATTTTTCATGTGAGGTAGATCACTTCACAAGTGATCGAGGATCACCTGGCTTCAATAACAGATCGTCTTTAATTTTGTCAGTATTTTATGTTCAGGGGCGGATGAGGCCCCGGCCAAGATTGAATTCTTCTCCCCTCTCATTGCGAAGGCACAGTGTTGATGGACTTGCTGACTTCCTCCATCACCTTGAGCCACGTCTTCGACCAGACGGTGAACTTGTCTCCGGGCGTCGCCTCGCTGTCAGCACCTCCGTCTGCATGCCAGGGAGCAGCGACCGAGTTCACAGCCTGAGTGGCTTGTTTTTGAATGTTCTTCAAATGTTCGGCCGCCTTGTTCCAGTTGTTTTCGTACAGCGCACCAACGACTTCGTCGACTTGTTCGGGCACGTTTTGCAGGTTGATCATCAATGACTCGAGTCTCGCCACACCCCCGGTTGACGACGAGGGCAAATCACCAGCATTCTTCAACCGATAAGTGATGACGGCAGGATAGACTTGAGCAACTGGTTTCAGAAACCGCAGTGTCGATTTTTTCTGTTCCTGCAATGCCGCATTTTCCTGCTCGTCATCCGAATCCTCGTCCGAATCATGTCCATCCTTCTCATCACCCATCAGGTCGTCGAAAAAGTCATCATCCCCCTCGGGATCCCACTCCTCCAGCTCCTCCACCGCATCTTTAACCAGATCACGCCACTGCTCGACACGTCGCATGACAAAGCCCACCACACCCTTGTTCGCAACTTCAGCGACAGCGTCACACGCATCCCAGACCCGACCCACCGCGACGGTGATCGCATCCTTTGAAACCTTGGAGATATCCTCCTCTTTCTTCTTAGGGTTATCTTTCTTCGCGGTGTCCTTCTGTTGCGCAATCTCCTTCACGTCCTTGACTAGGGTGGAGAACTCCGCCAGTGTCGTCTTCACCAGAACCAGCACCTCCGAGTGAAACGCCTTGGTATATTCTGCGGGTGTGACGAGGAGCGTGGCGGTGACGAGGGACGGAAGAATGCTCTCATTGCATGCGCGCAACACGGTGATCACGGCGGAATGGGTGAAGGGCGAGTTGATCGCCAGCAGTGAGAGCTTGGTCACCTGCGCTTTGAGGCCTGCCGCTGCATTTGCGAGGAGGGGCAGGGCGCTAGTCGTAGAGTTTTCCTGGGCATCTGCAACTTTGGCAGGTGTTTGGGATGTTGCGCTGGATGCGGGAGAGGTAAGTGTAGCTTGGAATTGGTCCAAGAGGTTGAGAGTGGTTGATATGATGCCGGGGAATTGCTGCGCCATTTTTTCTTGAGGGAGAGAGAAAAGCCGTGTATGAGTGCTTGACCTAGTATATGCGGTTCCTTTTCTGGGGGCCAGTGTTGGGTTGTGCTTTTTGGTCGTGAGAGAGCTTTAATTTCGGTCGTGGTTTTTTTTCCTGCCCCTCGATGTGAAGAAGGATTTTGTAGATAAAAAAGATTGTCCGCGGGGCTCGGGTTGAGTAGGGTGGGGCTCGTCTGAATATAAGGTGCCCGGCTGGCTTTCTCGGGTACTTTTACTCACCACGGTATTTTGTATGGTGACTGAGGTACTAATCGTCCTCGGTAGTCAGGCAAGCAACATTGTACTCTCGAATCCTCGATCTTCCTTTACATGCATATTACCAAAATGGCCTTGTGGTAATTATCGACTGGAGTTTTCAATGTCATCAATTCGCAATCAACAAATTTTACGCTTTTACAGGATTTTTCCCTCCAGCAGGCAGCCTGACTGCCCTACGGGTACAAGCACTCTACTAGCACAAGCCTGGAAATTAAACATCAAAGGCCATACAATTCAGGCACCACTTAAACGCATCATCTCCAGTCTTCGAAAGTCTACTAGTTCAACGCAGTATCCTCATCTCCAAGACACTCATTTGATATGAGAGAGTGGGTACCATCCAGATCAACTTTCCCATCCTCGCAATGCAAATTTCAACTGGTCACATCTCACATGTTCCGGCACACATGTACGTATTTCCACACAATCGCCCAATGAGTATTAAGATGGATCAGAATCCATCCTTGCGCATTTCATCGCTGTTTTGATCTCCTTTTTGGCCCTGGCCATGCAAAAACGAAAGCAAGCCCTGCCGGGAATTCTCAGAGCGAAGCCCTAGCTCTTATGCTCTCTTGATTTGCCAATAGTTTCAGCAGTGAGCAAGCCCTTGAAATATTTAGAGTCAGATCATCATGCGACGATCACACCAGGCTGGCATCATTTTTATTAGTCGACTTTCAATCTACCGACTACTCCATTACTCCAAATTGTCAGTCAAGAAACTTGATAAGTAATTTCATAGAGACAAATAGCCTGATTTAAAGCACTTGACACAAAATACTGGGACTAGGCCCTTTTCCAGCTCGATCCGGACGGGATTCCGGAATATCCTGACCAAAACCTGAACTGCTAGTCTGGCTCGTCGCATATGTATAGCGGCGGTGTTCCTTTCGCGTATATGTCTGTGGTCCACTTGATGCATTTGTCGAGTAGAGCTGCGACTTTGCGTAGGATCTCTCCGTCGGTCTCCTCGAGGTCCACAACTGTCAGTCTTTCGGCTGGCATTGTGATCTTGGGTAAGGCTTGGGCTGGCTTGGGTAGAAGTTGACAAGAGAAGGGCTTAGGAAGTTGATAACAGAAGGAAGAAGGCTAAGTATAGAGAGAAAGGAAACATAATAATAGTGCAAACGCGTCACATTAATTGTTGTTTGCCCCGGAATCTGCCATATCCCGGCTTATTCTATCCTCTTCCTCGTTTCTTTTTTCTTCTGTTTGTTTCTCATATTCCTCGATAAGGTCGGGTCGGTACGTTCGCACCTCCCTAGCTAGATGCCACTTATCCTATGCGGGGCCTATGCCTTTCCTGCGCAAGAGGTATCGCACTCGGCGTCCTCCGTGGGTCATTTGTTTGTTGATCACTCTTTCGAAGAATGGCCATAGTCCTTGCTCGTCTGATGGCTCGGGTAGTTCGTACGTAACCGGCCGATCGAAGGGGTCGTCCTCCTTTGGCTGTGGCTCCAGATGCTCAATAGAGATCACTGGATAGATTTTCCATTTCGGGGGTAATACGAGCTCACATGCGTTTGGGAATGTTTTGGTCACTTTGAAGGGCCCTGTCCGTTGGGCGCCGAATTTGTGATGGATTCGCGATGCAAGCTGGTACCCTTTAAGTGAGAAAATATATGGATTGGCGCTCATCAGAGAGATTCTTGATAGCAACGAGGTCGAGATATAAGGTACCAAATCTCACTTAGACTGGAGGTATTGATTTGGAGCAGAAATGGGTTCCACTTCTCAGCGAAGCCTTAGCAAGAAAAGGACTACTCCCGCCACTTGTCATGGACACGATGAGAAAAAACTTTCGGCTTCATTTTCTAGCATATCATACAGATACTTGTCTCATCTCAGTTGACTTTTCTTTGATTCCGTGATGATTATTAAAATCTGATGAAAGAATTTGTAGCCTTATTCTTTACAGTAATTTAGAAAGATGACTGGGTTTTAAGTAGGCTGTTTCTCAGTAAGAGATAGAAGTAAGGTAGAAGTAAGGTAGAAGTAAGGTAGAAGTAAGGTAAAAGTAAGGTAAAAGTATGGTAGAAATAAGGTAGAAATAAGGTAGAAGTGAGACAAGAGTGAGGTTATAGGCCCCAAACCCGTAAAAGTAAGCCTACGAGTTAGGTATCATTCTAGAGCTCTCTAATGAGGCAGATGCGATCCCCAAGGTCGACATGGTCTAAAAACGACTTTTTACATCTATACTGGGCTCCTTGGGCTCGACAGGCGACTTTTCGACTATATTTACAGTGATCTACTGGTTTGGGGTGACATTTATTGTCTTGAACGCCCTGACACCGGGTTAAAAGTGATCCCGAGAAAATTTGCTCTTCAAGGAATACCCATTTGTCTATCAGACAATTCGGATGCTTGTCATCTCCAGGGTATAAATATCATCCTATCCTATCTTTCCATCTTTCTTCCTTCTTTCTTCTACATCATCACCCACCGGATGAAAGTCAGTTGTCTGGTGGGACCTGGCCTGACAAGGCCGGAAAAAAGGTGAGGAACTGAAGTGGAACTACTCTCTATGGTATGAAATGAATGCTAACGGATTTCTCAGGGCTATGCCTCCAGGACCAAGCCCTAATGTCACCATCCCAGACCGCGAGCAGTGCAGGGGACGGCAGGAGGCCGGACCGGGCTAAAGGGCCCTCAAAGGTACTGTAGTAGAACTCTCCATCCCCATGATCCGACGTATACTGTCTCCACGACCGAGCCAAATTCAACCATTGAGCAGCACACACTGATAAAAATTGCAAGCAAAAGCCGAAGCCAAAGAAGAAGCGCTTTCATAAGTGCTTCCTCTGTGGGGTGCGAGGGCACCTGATGGTGAACTGCCCAGTAAAGGCGTTCACCACAGCGGTGGCAGCGCAGGTCTCGCTTGTAAGTAAATTGATATGAAATGGTGACTTGATGCGTGCTGACTTGAAGCAAGGGCCTGCACCTCAATGATGCCGTATGTTATACCCGTCCTGCATGTTATTTGGAATCTGAGCTGTGCTGAACCCTGGGATAGCTCGGGCTTCATGACAACCGCTTGAACCCGCGAGCTACGGCCCGCCGAGCCGCCGCCGCCCCTGCCGCGGCGCGCCCACAGGCCTCAAGGCCTCAGGGCGCGGCTAACCCTGCCAGGCAGGGTTACCAAGAGAAATCCTTGTCGAGCCGCATGTAAGTCCGGAGTCCTCTGCACCACTTGCCCCGATGAATCCATGTTATCTTCTTGCATCTTTCCAACAAATATGAACGTTTGAGCGCACCCGTGTGTTCAAGATCTATGGGCATCTGGCAAGCTTCAGAATTTGGGGCTGGTCGTGACCTCGCTTCCGAGTCCAGGTTTCGTGATTGTTGGTTTTGAGGGACTGGTGTCTCTTCTCTGCCTCGTACTTCGCGGTTCACTCTCTCTGTGAAACTGAATGCTTCTACAAATTCAACTTTCGAGCGCTCGGCGATTGATTGAAGTGATTACTAACGAAATGGCATTTAGTACGCGGCCCGATGAACAGAAGAGGTAGAACCAGACGGAAGTCTTCATGTTCTACCAGTTCTTTTTCTTCAACTACTTGCACTTTTTCTGACTTCTCTCATTTTTTCTCCATTTTTCTTCTTTTTCTTCATTTAATGTACAGATGTCACAGCGGGGATGAGGCGGGTCTGTCCGCCGTAGAACAGTAAGTGGAAATGTTGATAGCCTAAAATATCAGGCAAACAAAAAAGTTCACCGTCACGCGTCAAACGGAACAAACATTTAGCATAGCCATATTCAAGAGCTTGGAAACATTCGTAGCTCATCGAGCCCCATCACCTTACACAAAAGATGGGCACATCAAAGTCTCGAGCCTCTGCAAAGGCTGCCAAAGCCCCTCCAGATGTTCCTGCACGTCTCATTCCCCCAAAGACCTTTGTTCTCGACAATGGCGCATATACAATGAAAGCGGGCTGGGCCTGCGATCCCTCCGTCTCTTCCGAGGAAGCGCTGTCCCACTGCGTCACGATACCGAATGCGATTGTCAAGACACGCGACAACCGAGTATTTACTGGGGCTCAGCTCAACACCCATGTCACAGACTGGAATGAAGCGGTGTTTCGGCGCCCGGTGGAGAAGGGATACGTCGTGAATTGGGAAGCGGAGAGGGAGATCTGGGAACAGACGTTCTTCGAGGAAAAGGCGACACCTCGAAACAAGCAGCTTCGGATCGCCAAACCGGAAGAAACCACTCTGATTCTGACGGAGGCTCCAAATAATTTACCAGTGCTGCAGCGCAATACGGACGAGATGGTGATGGAGGAGTGGGGCTTTGGTGGTTATGCGAGATGTTTGGGTCAGTGATTCAGAGAATGAGGACGGAGGTCTTTTTTTCGCTGGCAGGATGAAGATGCTGATACTTTGGTTTTTGGTTTGCTCATTATAGGCCCGACTCTGAACGCCTGGAACGATGTCAATGCGCTATTCGGTGATCCCCTCGCCAAGAACGATGCCGAGGTGTTGCCCAAAGACTGTCTCCTGGTGGTGGATTCCGGGTACTCGCATACGACAGTCACTCCAGTCTACAAGGGCCAGCCTTTACAACGAGCCATCCGTCGACTCGATGTCGGTGGCAAACTTCTCACCAATTACTTGAAAGAAATTGTCTCAATGCGACAGTACAACATGGTGGACGAGACATACATCATGAACGAGGTCAAGGAAGCCGTCTGCTTTGTCAGCAACGATTTCAACAGCGACATGGAACGGACGTGGAAGGCAAACAGACGGCGCGAAGATATGCAAAGTGTGGTTGTCGATTACGTTCTGCCTGATCCCAATGCCAACAAGAAGGGCTTCATACGGCCTCATGATCCGCTATTACACGCGAAGAAAAAGAAGGGTGCCCTCTCAGGTCTCAGTGCAGATGTCTTGTCAGAAGATGTCCTTGTCCTCGGCAATGAGCGATTTACCGTTCCCGAGCTGCTATTCACCCCTAGTGATATCGGCATGCAGCAAGCTGGGATTCCCGACATGGTTCTTCAAAGCCTCTCGGTTTTGCCTCCTGGCTTGCACGCCGCTTTTCTGGCAAATGTCCTCGTAGTTGGGGGTAACTCTTGCATTCCTGGATTCATGGAGAGATTGTCAGTTCAATACACGATGCTCGACGAGAATTGGGGCAGAGCTAATATATTTTTCCCAGTGAGAACGATCTTCGAGCAATTACTTCTTCTGAATGTGTCGTCAGAGTACGACAGGCCGAGGAGTAAGCCGTCCTCCTCATCCCCATCATCAATATCGTCGTCGGCTTCGAGTCTGCAATGTCACTGACTTTATCGATTTCTAGTCCATTCCGCTCGGCTTGGCTTGGTGGCTCTCGATTTGCAAGTAATCGTGAGGAACTGGGGAAGCTGGTGATCACCCGACAAGAATACCAAGAATATGGCTCTGGTTGGGCGACCCGGCGATTCGCTGGGTTGGTGTAAGGACCGGCTGAAGTTTGGTGGGAAAAGCTATTCTTCAACGACATTATCATTTGGGGAGTTCTCGGGGCCGATGAGAGTTGGTGGATTTCTTGTTTCTTTGCATTACGATACCCTTGAATAGTTTGAAACTGAAGATTTCTCTTCACATTCGATCACTATCACCTGTCTTGTTGATCTATCATTTGGTTTTCGGAGTTCGTGACACCACCTTGCTCCAGCCCACCACAGTAACTCATCAAAAGAGCAGGAATACACACCATGTCTTGTCATCTGGAATATAGAGCATGCCATAGTTCTGCTACCTTGCTACCTTCCTGCCTTCTCGTAGTCCAAGGTTGGGGGTGGAGAGTGCACAGCTTTTGTTGTTTCTTGTGTACAAATTGACTACCTCGCTTGCAAAACAAGGCTCGGGGCATTTGCAAGCCAAAACAACCCCCAGAAAAATGACTCCAGTACGGGATGATCCTCGGTTCGGTGTACACCAGTCGACGCCTATCATATGAAAGTTACTCATGAGGTTGCTCCATCAGAATCCTAGGCTCAAGATGACACAGAGACACAATGTCTGATCAAAAAATCTCAGATAGTCCAGTGAAGACCTGGCAATGTAGAGTTATTTGTATACAAATGACTGGCTCAGGTTTGCTGGGGAGCACTGCTCTGCCAGTGGAATACCTACAACATCCACAATATGGGCTTTTCTGCTGGCAGTTGTTGGCGGTCTACAGAAGCAAAAGGCGGTAGGTAGTTGGAAAATACCCGCAAACTTGACTTCTGAATTGTAACGTTCTGACATTACCCTGTGAAATAATACAATACCCAGCGATCGGTGTTCCGAAGGCGGGCAGCATCAGCAGCCTCTGATTCTGCCGGGTATCCAGGCCTCATCCTGTGGATCGTGAGGCTATACCAGATGTTTGTAGTCCACGATGATCAAAGCTATATACTTTACTATATTATAATTAAATTAGAATAGGGTCTATAATAAGCTATAGTGATTATAGTCACAGAAATTTTTGCTTTTAAAAAAAAATTCACAAAGTAAGGGGAGATTTGTAGTGTGACTTGTGAATAGCTTCACAAGATCAAGCGCTCCAGTGCAAAAAGTGATGCTCACTGTCGGATTCGAACCGACGATCTTCTGTTAACCGTCTTATTGTAATTACAATACGAGACAGACGCCTTACCCCTTGGCCAAGCGAGCTTGCTTGTTGTATTATTGTAAACTTGTAAATCTCATATTCATCGTTTTCCAGCGAGTTTCCCGCTTGAAGCAGCGCTCCCGCGACGATATTCGCTAAACTACTGCGTTTATGCTTATTTTTGACTCTTTTTGGTATAATATTCAAGGGTCTTTGAATTTGGACTGTAATATTTGTGTTTGATGGCTTCATAAGTGTCCATCTCTCGGAAAATCTGCTCTTGTTGGGCTTCTTCTAGACCATCGTTGAGTAGGATTCAATTTATATCACCTGCCCTTCCCGCGTTTCCCACGTGGGTCTGATCTCACGTGGAAGATAAGATGTCTTGGCGATTCGCGCCAGCTGAGGTAGACGTTGTGATCTCTTTCCAGTGGTGGAACAGGAGCTCATGCTTGAAGATAAAATTTAAAATCAAACTAGATACAGCTACCCCCTCCAGTATCTGATCATTATAATACTTGTGCCTGTCCCAGCTCAAGATTGTTGAGGACCTATGGATAGTCCCTGTTCCCGCTGTTGCCCACCCGTGGACCCTGCATTCAGCGAAATGTATATTTCCGAGAACTCACAGAGCCGCAGTCACCTGCCCAGTCATATCCACACCGGCTCGCAACTTAAACAAGTGTAATTGAACCCAGCAATGCAATGAAGCCACTCATTACCTACCAAGATGCACCACGAAAATTGATCAAGCATGTACTCAAAAAAAAAAAAAAAAATCAATTATATCATGTTCCATAGGAGCATTAGAACCCGGCGTCACAGAACCGAAGACTCAATATCCAAACAACATCGTCCCACAAGATTTATTTCCACAGAGACACTCCATCAATCCGCGGCTACACAGAACCATTATCGTCACCAGTACGGACACGAGTGCTCCATCCAACGGTCATATTGACATCATGAAGCCCGGCTATCTGATGCAACATACCATAGAAGTACCCACACAGCCGACATGCCTCGAAATAATGCTATGGGTACCTAGAGATTGCCCGTCTCTGCATTGATTACATCCACCCACGTGCACGAGCTGTCCTCTACATACAGTTCTACCACCCGGTACAGCGCACGTGCTCTTGAGACCCCAACCCAATCGATAGCAACAGCTTCCACTACCTCCTTCCCTTCCGTCCGTTCTGCATTGGAACCTTACCGATCTGCCCCCTCACCCATCCCCCCAATCAGTAAGATGGCGAGAAGTCTCGTTTCTGCATCGAATGCGCCAAGGTAGCTGAACATATCACAATACGCAAATTGGTGTCATCTTCGAAACGCTTCAATGATTCGGCACTCGTGACCCCCAGTCTCATTCCACGCCTCGAGCCGTGAGCCGCCATTCTGAGCGAGTCTCGACTTTGGTTACGATTGGCTTGCATTCAAGGCCACACATCTCTGATATTCAATTCGTCACGCGGCCTGATATAATCAAACCTTGAATACGGCTACCAGGACACTGTCATAACAAATAGTTGACGCTCACAACAAGAACAAAAGCTTAATGCTCACAAATACCCCGACTGCCTCGTCCTATGGACGCAGCCTTCATGTAGTAAGATCCTCCACTCTTCCACCTATGGGACATCATTGAATACTTGTACGTCCCATCTGACCAAAATCTCTTAACTCCCATGGTATCTTGATATCTCAACGCGCAGTCAAAAAACAAAAACAAAAACCCTCAACAAAATGACCAAGACGCCGACGCTCATCAAAATCCGACAGAGGCAATCGATTCCAAACTCGTACATATGAAAAAAGGCAAAGACTCACTGCGAAGCCCGTAAAGCACCCAGCGCGCCTTCCGTGGCTCGGAAAATAGCGTCGGCATGCAGACCCCTCACAGTTTTCCCACGGATGGAGACGGCCCCCTCCTCCCGCAACAGCGCATGAAACAATTTTCTCGTTTCCCGATCAATCCTCTTATTCAGATCGGCTGTCGTGTTGGGCGTGGAAACAGTGATTCCTGATTCGAGTTGCGGTTCCCCAGTCCATTCGTCTATAACCAGTGCGTTCGAGAGAAGCACACGTGGCCCCTGGCTATCCGTGACAGCTGGTTTGATCACCATGGTGCTGCGCTCCAGATGCGGGACAAGGGTTCGAAGCTCTGCAGCTGTGATGACACCCTCTTTACTCCCAAAGGGATTTCTATTCGCCTGCTTGATCGAACCAGCCCCATGACTGGCGTCAATTCGAGCCCATAGTCGCGCACGAGTCACTGAAGCCTCCCAGTAGCGGTTGATGCCCCAGCACAGAGTGGCAACGTCTAGAGCTAGCAATGGGTTCTCGAGGCGGGTATCAATCCACTGCCGGAGTGCCGTAGGGACCTTTCGCTTTTTGCTGTCACCGCCCGTTGGGACCGAAACAGATGTGATATTCTGTGTCTCTGGATTCGTCTCGTACACCACAGACACATTATAGAGTGAAGACGGAAAGGGGGATGGCGCGGTAAATGTCAAAGTATGTGTCTCGAGCAGCGAGGCTGCTTTTGAAGCTGTGCGACTGGTGGTGGCTCGAAGTGTCAAGGGAGCGAAGAAAGTAAGATACGCTGCAGATTTTGAGGTCTCTTTCAAAGCAAAAGGGTTTGTCGGCATTGGTATCTCCGAAGGCGCCGGCCGAGGCAATTTGGCACCGAATGGAAGAAGAGTGCGAAGAAGCGCTGAAACTGGGATAGGATCCCTTTGGGGGATCGGCTGATTGATGTGTGTAGTTTCTTCCTTGAGAAGGTTCAACAATTTGCGAACCTGGTCCGATTCTGTCGACAAGGTCAGGCCCGAATCGACTTTCTCAGTCCACTTGCTCATATCAGCCACCTCGGCCTTCAGTCGACGCAACTCGGCCTCCAGACCTTTTCGAGTCTTTCGTTTCCCGACGACGGCTGCGGTCGCACTAGTAAGTGTCAATGTTGCACTGTCCTCAGAGGCCTCCTCTTGTGATGATTGAGACTTGAGCGCTTTCGTAGAGCCGCCATGAAGGAATTCTGTCGCTGGCCGTTTTTTGCGTCTCTCTTGCCTCGAGCTTGGACTGCTGCTCAAAAGACCCTTCGATCGGGCAGGAGCTCTCTCCAAGCCCAATTGAGCTGGAGTTGGGGGCAAATCGGGCTCAAGAGAATCGTCCTCATGGGTAGTGCCAGCACTCCCATCGTCAAAGCCCAAATCTGCTCCCGCAACTTCCTCCTGTATTGCGGCATCTAGGTCCAGTGCAAGCTGTTCCTCGGGCGTATTTGAAAGATCATGTGTTGGTCGGACCGGCTTGCGAACAGGAGACCCAAAAACAAAATCCGCAGCTGAGATTTTCCTAGACAGTCGACGCGGAGGTTTTGAAAAGGCTTGAATATTGCTGGTGCGTCGGCTTGGAGATAATACCATAGGAGACCCCGAGGCTCGCGGCGCTTTCAGTGGACTCGACGGATTCAGCGATGGTCGAAATGCCTTACGGCCGCGGAGGCCAAGGCTTTTGGGATCATCTTGAGAGATCTGTTTTTCCGGACTCGGTCGAATGGGGGACTGTTTGCTTGGCGACCTGCTAATTGCGCGCCCGAGGATTTCGGGATGTGATTTGGCCAGACTTGCCCTCGTGGGCGACTGAAAAGATGCGCGACCTGGGGAGCGTGACTCCCTCCTGGAAATGAGTGTTTGGTTTGCACCAATGGGTAGGTCTAATACTTCACCCGTTCTTCGTCGTTTCGGGGGCGAGTCCATTGTCGCGCCAAATCGACAATTGTTGACGGTTTGATCGTATCGGCGCGCGCCCACATGCGGAGCGCGGGCGCATAAACAATCGAGTTTGCCGTGTTTGCATCTATGACTTAATCTCGCAGCAGCTCCGAGGATCGCCGCTTCTTGATCTCCAAATAACTTATGATGAAGCGTTTCGCGACTGGTGCGCAGACCTGGGCAGTACCTAGGGCTTTGAGAGCAAATTTTGAACATACCTGTGGTCTTCGTGCTACCTCAAATCGCCAGTATGCCTTGACCCCAACACCCCGGCGCATGCGGGCACAAAGCCACTCCCCGACGCAAGATAGCCAGATATCTTCGACCAATGCCTCTTCCACGTCACAAGCGCACCCCTTGGGCGGCTTCTACTCCTTGATCTTAGAGTCCCCCTTGCAGTCCCATCAAACAGTGAAATTGCAGTCGCAGCCAAGCCCGAAAACCTCCTCAACGCCTGTATCTACAGCCGAGGCCTCCAAGCCGCAGACCCCGCAAGAAAAGATGGCCATTGTCTTTGGTACGCGTCTCGCGGGGCCTGGCCGCCAATCTAGATACAATCCTGGTGAAGCGCCACCGGAGTCAACATGGAAGACTATCAATGGGGTACCGATCCCACCACGCCCCGAGGAGCCAGAAAATTGCTGTATGAGCGGCTGTGTACATTGTGTGTGGGACGACTTCCGCGACGAGATGGAAGAATGGGCTGCCAGAGTTGCAAAAGCCAAGGCAAAGGCTGGCAAGGACACCGTCGCGAAAGATGTGCGCACCGCACCTCGTGCCGAGGTTGACTCCGCCAGTCTAAGCATGGACGACGACGGCGGTGGGAGCGAGACCAACTGGACCGTCCCGAACCCGGAGGATGATTTGTTCGCGAATATTCCGGTTGGTATTCGGGAGTTCATGAAAACCGAGAAGAAGTTGCGGGTAAAGCACCAAAAAGAAGCTTCACCATGAGCCGACAGCCCGATGACGACGTTGGGGTGTAAACGTTTGTACATGATCAAAAGATATTGTGACCGAGGTCATGTTTGATACCCCGCTCGGTTTCAATGCAAATACCGACTGTATATAGAGCAAGAAATTACACAGCGTGTGCTTCATGAAAGTCACAAAGCCATTTTAAGCACCTATGAACATTGTGGAATTCATCAGTGTCTTCCATTGATCTGTGACGGCCTTTTCAGCGAGTGGACTTTGCCCGCCTCAGATGTTCCCGCGGCTAAATGTCCGTGCGCCGCGCCGCGCCGCGAGTTTCTTTTTCGATGCTTCCTTCCACCTCAAGGTGTCATCCCATTTTCCATTTGCAATATGTCCATTTTTCTTGTGATTTGAGCTAGGGAGTCCGATATGTGAAATACCCAAACCCCTGAATCTCAACATATCAGCGCAGATGGACCGCTTACTCCGCCTCCGATCGTCCGCGTACTGGCTCCCTAGCCCATCGTGAACCTGCCGAGACGTCTCAAAAATGGCGCACCGATCAAGCTCATTCTCCTGCATTCGGCGGCTCAAACGAGCGCCGATACTGTACCGGGAAGAGCTTGGTGATGCTAATCACTATTTCCTTGGCTCACGGCTTGATTCAGCCGGCCGCGTGAGCAGATTGGGTTGGAATTACCCTGACATCGCAGCAAGCTGCCCGCAAGCGCGCTTTTACACAAGCCTAGCGGTGTGCAACAGAACTTTACGTCGTACCAGAGTCGCGATATCATCGTCTCACACCATTCGATCCTTCTCTCACACCCACACGTCGAGGTCCATCATCGCCGGAAATGCGGAAACCATTCATCAATCCACAACGGCTAGCAAGTCTCATATCGATGGAGACATGGGTGTGGAGACAAGGCCTGACGCCAAAGATCACGAAGCTCAGATGTGCTCGCTTTCAAATGACGAAATAAAATTGTTCAAATATCTTTGGCATCGAAGAATTATTCGCGTATCGAGAGATTTCAAAGTTTCGAGTCATGGGAGTGAATCGAAGTTTAGCATGAGTTTCCGGATGCAGAACAAAACGGGAGATGGCAAAGACGTCAGGCTGAGGGTCAGAGGTGAACTAGATTCATCAAGCTTGGTATGCGCATACTCGAGCTCAAATACATAGATCACCCGAGCTCAACATTCACTAATTCTGTACGAATAGGAACAATTAAAGACGGAAGCTTTCTCGCGCATGATTACAAGGCTGAAGGAAGAGGGACTGTGGGATGCACTGGTTTCTGAATGGCGCCTGGCCCACTTGAAAGAGGAGCAGCCTTTACCCGCAAGCCCCGGCCCTTCCAGACTCGAGGAGAAGCAATCAGGGGTAGAGAAGGAAACAGAGCCAAGTCTTTCCAACGAAGAGCTGGCTACTGGAGAGCTGGGTGTTTTGTCACTCGGGTTGGGTCAGGACGATGTCCAAATTTTCCACTCCCTGGAGCAAAAAAACCTTCTTCAGCACGACGTTGAGTTCTCCGGCAACCAGTTTGAGGGCATGACGTGTCTTGCGACGTGCTCGATTCCTAGCCTCAAGCAGGATATACAAGCCTCGGGATATGGAATGAGAAAGGTATGGCTGATTGCTTCAATCGAATCCTGTCGAAGAATTTCTCAAATTGTTAGGATTTTGCTGACGAGGACTCAAATTCAGCGAGATGCCAAGAAGGAGGCAATTTATGCGCTTATATCCAAATTGCGAGAATCAGGTATCTGGGAACAGCTACTACGACGCGATCATATCAGAGTTACCGTCAACGATGACCTGCTGTACATGATGCAATTTGGGACGCAAACGTTGAATGATGCGAATGGCAAGATGAAATCGTTAATGAAAGTCAAAACAAAGACAGATCGACCGCTCCAGGCCGACAAGGGGATGAATAATGCCTACAAGACAAAGAGATCCGAGCAGCTCGCCCAGTCGCTTCGGAAATTTCGTCAATCCAAAGACCCCAAGGTGGTGGCGATTCGGTCCACGGCCAGCTCTTTACCCGTCAATGAGCACAAGGATAAAATCTTGAATCTCATCAAGAAGGAGACTTACAGTATTGTCGTGGCCGAGACGGGGTCTGGAAAATCGACACAGGTCCCTCAGATGATTCTCAATGATGCTATCGAGGAAAGCAAAGGTGGCCACTGCAATGTACTCTGCATTCAACCCAGACGGATTGCGGCTCGTATGCTGGCGCAGCGGGTCGCTCACGAGAGGCTTGAGCACATCGGCAACACAGTGGGCTACATGATCAGATTTGGAATCAAAACACCCGCGAAAGGTGGTAGCATTACCTATTGTACGACGGGGCTGTCTTTGAACATGCTGCAGGATAATCCTGATCTTTTGAATTCCTTCTCTCATATCATTCTTGACGAGGTTCACGTCCGAGATATCGACATAGACTTTGTGATGCTGCTTCTGAAGAGTCACATCGACAAATCTCGGGTGGCGGGCATACCCACTCCCAAAGTTGTGGTCATGAGTGCCACGGTTGACGTCGACCTTTTCGCTTCATACTTCTGCAACATAGGCCCAGACGGGAACCCAGTCCCCGCGCCACATGTTTCAATCCCTGGTCGTCAATTCCACGTGAAATCACGCTATCTAGACGAAATCATTGGCACTTTGACCGACAAACTCAAGGAAGACGTTCTCGCGTGGTGCCTGAAAGAGCCTGCGACGGCCAAATTCCTAAAAAACCACTATCGAAACTTCGCCCCCGAGGCCGAGACCGAGGACGCGGACGATGAGATTGAGGATGACGATCTCGGAGTCTCTCCCCCGGCTGCGGAGGAGGGCGACAAAACTATACCCCTATCACGCCCAGTTGGTTTGAAGCGAGTAGATGATGCGTCTTTTGTTCCAACAGGTCTGATTGCTGCCGTGACACATCACCTGTTGAGCACTACGGATAGTGGGGCGATCTTGATCTTCCTGCCCGGCCTCAGCCAGATCATTGCCACAGAGTCGCAGATCCTCCAGGCCGCAGAAATGTTGGGCCTGGACTTTTCGGACGAGAAGAAGTACAGACTCTTGAAACTGCACAGCAGTCTCCCTGAGGAACTCGCAAACCTGGAACGCGACATACCCGAAGGCTGTCGTAGGATTCTACTTGCGACTGATATTGCAGAAGCATCGCTGACAATCCCCGATGTGAGATATGTGGTTGACTCTGGAAAAGTAAACCAGCTGATGTACGACCCTTGGAGTCGATCCCATCAGATGACCTGTTCCTGGGCTAGTCAGTCGAGCACAGTTCAGCGAGCTGGACGGGCAGGCAGAGTTCACGACGGCGAGTATTTCTTTATGGGCAGTAAGGAATGCTTCGACTCGCTACGAGTCACCAAATCGCCTGAGATCTTACGAAGTGATCTGCAATCTGTCTGTCTCCGTGCAAAGCTGTCGAATCCATCGTCGACAATCCGCGGATTTCTGCAGCAAGCCATCGAGTCTCCCGATATTGCCGATATCGACATGGCGGTTGACTCGCTGAAGCAATTGCAAGCACTGGATAGCAACGAGACTCTGACCAATCTTGGCTCTCTGGCCAGTCATATGCCAATCCTTCCGCCTCATCTTGCCAAATTGGTTGTTCTGGGTACGATTTTCCGATGCCTTGACCCACTTCTGATCCTGGCCACACTAGGACAGCAATCGAACTTCTTCTACCGAGGAAGCGATGATCAACAAAAACTGAACGCTTGGAATAATCAATCTGCATTTGCTGGGCAAAGCTCGAGTGATCATCTGAGCACGATCAACGCCTTCAAGGCCGTTCGGTCTGTTTGGATCGAGGAAGGAGCGCGGGCCGCCCAGAAGTTTGCGATTTCCAAGAACGTCTATCTCCCAGTCTACCGCGAAGCATATCTCACATCCAACCAGATTCTGCGCCAACTGGAGCAAGCTCAAATTGTCGACAAATGGCTCTTGACTGGAAAGGATGCCGAGGGTCGCTTCGGCGGACCAAAGCTGAACGTGAATTCACACAATGTCCCCTTGATCAAGGCATTGTTGCTTCATTGTCTGTACCCTCGGCTTGCAGCCCCGACGCCCGACTCGAACTCTACTTTTGTCACCCAGACCGAGCAAAAGGCCGTCTTGTTCTCAGGCAGCATGACCAAATCGGGAAGAAAGGCTCCTCGGACACTGATTGTCTTCAATCAAAAGTTCCTGTGGGGGAAACCCCCGCACATCACCGCGTTCAAAGAAGCTTCAATCGTGACGCCTCTTGCAGCGAGCCTGCTTGGGGGGCAGTTGGCCGTGCATCGCTCCTCTATGATCATGGATTCGTGGTTGCGTATGGGCGTGGAAGTTCTTGACGCGGCGGCATCACCAAATGAGGTGATCAATGACATGATCCAATTCAAGGAGACTCTGAACGAGGTAAGAAAATACTTTTATTGATGATTCCCCTCTTCTCATTCACCACAGGCTCGCTCCAGTGGCACGAGTCGATGACATGATCAAGCATCTAACGTTTCAATTTGAATGCAGGCATTGACCACGGCATTCGAGTCCTACCAAAGCAACTTCGAGATCCTGCAAAACAAGAAGACAAGAGGAGCCTTTTTCAATGCTCGCAGTGAATTTTGCACGAACTTGCAACAAGTCGTTACTGAGATATTAGATCGCGACTGTGATCATGCTCGAGCATCTGCGCCTTCGGCATGGAATGCTCACGACCTAAGCCATTATTCGGATTAAACTTTGAAGATGGTGGTTCTTGACTCCGTACCATAACAGACGAACCGATGACTAAACTCATGTATATTGAAAAAGCTATGGACAATTTACACGATAATCTTATCTATCCTTATTTCCCCTATACTTGACATTTTTATTTTCATTTTCTCATTTCTTTCCACATCAACTCCAGTACAGTTTCCTAAACAGAGAAGAGTACCCACACGAAATAAGCTCCGCCAGACGTATACTCCGCTTAGTAGGCTACACCGCTCACCGCCCTTGATATCTTATCGCTCCGCCTCTCTGCCGCCCTGCTCCCCCCAAAAAAAGAATCTTGAGATTCTCGAGGAGCTTGAGACGCCTGTCCTTTTTCCCATGTCTATCCTGCTTTCCTTATAAAAGACCCAGCCCCGACAGTCCTTCGCTCCGGGACCTTCCTAATACAAAAATGGCTCTTTCCAAGAGCGAGTCCGATATCATTCTCAATCGGGCCAATGTCGCCCTCGCCCGCAGTCAGCGTCTTGTCGCATCATGGCTCCCCGCCGCGACAACGGATGAACTGGCTAATACCAAATCTGAAGAGGAGCTTCAACGTGAAGAAGATGAGATTTTTACTGCTGTGCCTGAGACGTAAGTTCTTTTTTTCTCATTCTTTTCTTTAAAATTATACATTTCCACAATTCGATTTGAACGGTTGAAGATTTTGGGGCGAGAAAAAGAAAGCAAAAAACAAGGCAAAGCGAGAGAAAAGAAGAGAGCGGTGCGCTTCTATTTTCATGAACGATCTGATCGTGATTTTGAATTATTGGAGAGAATGATACAGGGGTTTATGTTTTTTTTTCTTTCTTTCTTTCTAGCCTTGTTCCTCTTTATATTGCGCGCGCGAACCATTCAACATTGATGAGAATCTATATTCCACAAACTAACCATCTCTTTATCATTTCTCCAATGATTCAATAGACTCGGCGTTGGCGCACCACTCCCCGAAAAAGCCGCAGATGGCAGCTGGAACCGCACCGAACTAAGCTCCAACGACCAATTACGAAAACAACTCCTCGGAAGAAACTATGACAAATTCATGAAAGCTTCTGCGGCAGCGAAACAAGCATCTCGAGCCGCTGGGACGGCGGGCACGAATGGAGATCAGTCGCATCTCCAGAACGGCAAAACGCAATCGCAACTGCAAGCACAGGAAGAGGACGAGTATGACGATGACGAAGAAGGGAGGGTATCGATGGTGGGCAGGAAGAATCGCAAGATGGGGATGAATGGGACACAGAAGAAGATGAATCTGAAAAGGAAGAAGATGGATGAGGCTGGTCCTACGTCTGTATTGACCGGAGCTGAGGATTCTACCGGGACAAATGGGCTTGTCGCTGGAGATGGCTCGAATTCTGCAGCGGATCGTGGCGTCGAGGATGCAGATCGGGATGCGAGTGCGGGTACGGACGCGGTGGATGGACCAGTTGAGACTGATGCATCTGTGAAGCCGGCTCCGTCAAAGGGGAGGAAGAAGGCAACGAGTTATTTGGATGAGTTGCTGGCTGAAAGATCTAAAAAGAGAAAGAAGCGGTGAAATTTGGTGTTTTGGGGGGAAGGGGACTGGTTGCACTGCATGAGACATTCGATCTCGCTTTGTCCTTTTCCCTTTCTCTTCCTCCGCTTCTCCTATTCTAATCACCTCCCTTGTTTTTCATGATTTGTATATTTGAGACGGAGCGGATTCAAACAGGTCCTCGTCCAAGACCTGCCATTGAAAGATCAAGCCAAAGTCGGGCGCTGGCCTGGGCTGGTGATTACCTGCACGACTGTCTCGCCGGCCGGGAGGATGCAGCAGTAGGAGTGTGCTCTTGTGGCGGTTTCTTCTATTTGCGACATACCTCGATGATAGCCATCGTTGAAAAGGTATGGAATGTACACAATTGAAGGCCAGGGCCAGTATGACTGTGGATCCTAGTTGGAACCCCCGTCCGGTCCGGCTTGATATGATCATTGCCCAAGACAAAAAAATGTAGGAAGTGAATTGAATACAGACATAGAATACAGTTTCCATTCTGGATGCAAAGATATGGTGGTTTTCTCTTGCTCCGTCCGACACCAGGGTATATAGAATAAATGCTGACAGAATGAGACGCAACTCCACAGCCGTATCGTTCACTGAAAAAAGAAATCAACCCCAAAATAGCACGAAGATTTCTCGAGTCCACAGGATATTAGGAAAGTAGAGGGAGAAATGAAGACGAGGCAGAGAAAGGGAGAAGGAGAGGAAAAGGGTGGCAGATCACGTTGCAAGGAAAATAAAAAAACAAAATGTCCGATGAAATAAGAGAGAAAGTGAAACCACAAGTCAGATCTACATGCATGGACAAATTCCAAATTAATAGACGAGTTTGATAAATGACGCTGTTGAACTCGTTGACCAAAGGCGGAAAGGAAAGATAGGGCCATGGTCGATGTTGATGTACACACGAACGGGAAATCAGGGAGGAAAGGCGACTGGCCGTTCGGATGGCAGAGGTATCAGAGATGAAGAAACAGAAAAAAAAAACGGTAGAAAGGAATTGCCAAGTACTCGCACATGGCTAGCTTTTCCAAAAAAAAGATGTGGGCGTTCGAGGGCGAGAGAAATTGACATGGACTCATTCGTTCGACAAGGAAGGAATCATCTGATTTCATGCGTCAATGATGCATTGCGTGGTCAGATCCATCGAGGTTATCACTCCAAGCGCTTTCGTTTCCGATCTTCCTGCTGATCTTCGTCGGGTCGCTCGGCAGTGTCGGCAGGATTCAGGAGAGAATGGACATTGCTTGCCATGCTGGACCGACGAGTTGCCGGGAGAGAGGATTCTTGGCGGTGGAAGCGAGAGCCCCCAATTGACCAGCCATTATCGGCAGTCAGCATCGACGGGGATGCTTCAGCCCCGATGGGTGGAGTTGCATGACGAGAATGGTCGTTGAATCTTCGAGGGGCACCCATTTCATACTGGGCGAGCACATCTCGGACTTGCTGCTCGCTACTCGTCGGCACCCGGTGCGGCGATGAGGGCCATGGTCCACTGGCTCCACCATTTGCACCGGCATTGCCGGGAGGAAACGGAGACGGGCCATTTGGAGGCCAGTCGGCTTGCCGAATATCTGCAAAGGTGTGGCGGCGGCCCAGACTTGAGGGTCCTGGGGAAGTCGAGATGGAAAGAGGATGCGGTGCCGGTTGTTGGGTTTGATGCGGCGGTGGCGGCGGCGGTCCAGCACTTGGCGGCTGTAGTCGATTATAATTAGGGATGGGCGCGTTAGCTCCCCCAATGGAGCCGTAACGCCGCGGCGACACAGCTAGGTGTGGAGGTACCGGTGGTCGAATCATGGACTGGCGGCGGCTGTCGTCCTGAGGTAATTGACGAGGGGATAAGGGAGGACCCGACTCCATTGGCATGTTGCCGTAAAAGGGTTGACGCGGTGGCATGAGGGACTCGTGCGATACTTCCATCGCGCGCACGGATTCCAGCTGCTTTTCGACTTCTCTTTGCATGCCCAAGACTGCAGAGAAACCGTTAGTTCAGCGTACGGTATGACAAGGTGCGACTTGAGAGTTGAATTCGTACTGTCATGATATAGAGGACTATCCTGGTTAGGAACTACCCCATGCAAAAAGCGAGAGATGGAGTGCGTCCACTGCGATTGAAGGTCAGTACAGGGAAGCCCCGCCACGTTCCCATTGTGGGGGTAGTGTTTCGTACTTGATAGCATTTGACCAGACCATCCGCCATGCTCTGGCATTTGGAAGCCAGGACGATATTGCCTTCCTCGGCGCGAGTGAGGCGGGCGTGCATGTCGTGTAGACTATATTCCAGATTCATAAGTCTGGCCTCCGTGGTGTCAGGCACCGGCTCTGCCGGGGTGCCGGGCTGGGACGCAGGAGCTTTATGACTCGGGAAAGAGTCGCGATGAATCAAAGCGTGTCGCGAGGCGCGACGTTTGATCTCACGCAGACCCACCAAGTCCCCTCGTTTGAAATTGCCGTTACCGTGCTTGAATTCCCAAAGAGCGGTATCCGGTGTTCCAGTGTGAAAGACGTCGCTCACTGCAAGCCTTCGAATCAGTCTTACTGTGTCTGGAGGGGACGTGTGTATCGCAGTCCCGTGACGTACCTTTATGAAACCCGTACATATTCAACTGGCGCACAAAGGATGATATATTGGTATGCTTGAAATATTGACTAGCGCAATGTTAGCCGCTGAATGGCGTCCAAGATCAGGTCGAATCATGCTCGGGACTGACGCAAGAACTTTGGAGAACTCCGACGTGGGCGACATAACGAAACTGTCGTTGGTACCAGACCAGGCGATCAAATGCCGAATGCTCGAATCCTCGAGCATACTAGAATTGCCAATTCACGATGTCAGTACCTCTCTGGTCGCACCCTCATCAACGCGATTCTCTCGCTTCCGCTCTCCCAATTTCTCTTTCTCCTTGTGCCCACAAAGAGAAAGATGTATTTGTTCCGGGCGGATTGAACTGACTTGTAAAGCTTATGGATGAATGCCGTTTGTACCACCTTGGGTTGCTGTGCTGCAGCCGCGGCTCCCACAGCGGAATTCTGGTGATTGCCTGAGACCCCGACCTCGGCGCCGTTGGCGCTGATTGCGCCTGTGCGATCCCCATCAGGACTGTTATGGGCCTGGTTTCCGCCAGCGGCACCGGACGAAGCAGGCGTGATCTCCATCGCAGTGGGAGAATTGCGGGCAGATTGCGAAAGAACAGGAAGATCTCGCGTTTTGCCGGGCGCATCTGCAGGTCCGGCAAAGGTAGGTCTGGAGGACGGTGGATCGGCGAGACCGCTCATGGTGAATACGAGGCGAAGATCGCGGGACCCGACCCCAGCGCGCAGCAAAAGGAGAGAATTGTACTTTTGACTCGTCTCGGGTGCGATTGGTGCCCGACTATGGACCCCTGGTATTTATATATAGTTTAAGGCCGTTTCAGAAAGGCGGATCTCGAATATGAAACGAGCTTGTCGGAGGGAGGAGGAGAGAGGGAAGAGTAGGAGGGGGGGGGGGGGGAGATTGGGTGGGTAGACAAAGCGCCTCGGGGGAGAAACGCGATCGGTCCGACCGTTCGAGAAGGGCCGCTCGTGGGCGGGAGAACGTGCGATAGAAGGAAGCTCGTGAAGCTTCAGAGCGAGGCGCAGATCAACACCACAGTCGCAAGCTCCGGTGTTTCATTGCGCCTGCAAGAGAGGAATCGAAAATAAGCTGGGTGGAGATGACGACCTCCGGCGGATTGAGAGGCTGCGGGGGAAGGGGGCAAGACACCGAACGAGATGAAGAGAAAAAGAGGGGAGCGGCGAGAAGGAGCAGCACGCGCGACGGTCGGGGATCTGCGCCCTGAAGAACAGCTTCTTCAGCGATCGGATTCGACCAGGAAGGGTGCGCGAACAGGCGCGGAAGAAACCACCGGACAAAAGTCGGCAACGAAAGGCCGGTAGCGGATGATGGAAGGATTGTGGAAAGAAGTTCAAAGAATCAGGGGGGGGAACGAGTGGAGGAGAAAGTTCTTTTGGTTCTGGAAGAAGAGGAACAGAAGAACGAGAAGGGGGCAGTTGTGCCAAAAAGAAAGTCCAGTGATAGTACTTCTGGGAAGGAGGGGACGACCATACTGAACAAGGTACCCACCGCCGAGAGTGGGCCAGACTGTCCGGCATTCTCATTTCGTCTGTAATGTGAGATGCTTCAATAAAGATGATCAGATGGAAGTCCGGGACCGTGGTCTAGAATTCTGCCGACCAGAGAAAGTCGATCTGATTCGATCATCTCATGGTTCACTGCTTGTCGTTCATCGTTGCCCAAATCGACTCGTTCACGAGTCATGAATCCGTCGATATGCTGGGATGCCTCAGGTGCCAAGAATCAATCATGTCCTGAATAGAATGCATCATCACTCCTTGTAGTGGTATATTTCCACTTGGTAAACGATTCATGGTCACCTATTTTTTTTTTTTCATTCTCTTTTTGACTTTCATGTTCCTCACTCATTGATGTCGAGATTGCTTCTCCATTGAATCGAAAACAGGGCTTAAAAGCATGGACATCGATCCCGAGGATCAGGCTGTCATCAGGCGATTTCAGACCCTGTCCAAGCAACGCCGAGCAATCATGTATGTCTTTGTCGCACCCTTCTACGGCAAATTGGTAGCCGTGCATGATATAGCAACTCATGATACCTCATTTCACCAGCTACCGCGGAATCCTAGATTCTCTCAGTCGGGATGAATGGCGAGAGGTCAAAGCCCGCGGAGAGGCCATCAGCCTGCACCGCGACATCTTAAGCAGCCTCCCCATCGAGCTCGCCCTTTTAATTGTCGTCCAGCTCCCTTTGGTGGATGTTGTTCGTCTTCGAAGAGTGAGTTTAGAAGAAGCCTAAAAGAACAGATTTCAGACGCATGATGCTCAATATCGGTTCGGCATGGCTCACCGGGTTCAAGGTTTCTCACTACTGGCGGGATATACTCTCGTCTCCTCGCGTCTGCCGGCAAGCTGTTCAGGTAACAGTGGGCAGTGACCCCTGGGACCAGGAATCATCTTTCAATCAGCTGCAGCATCATGGACCTAGTGATCCGAGTACAACTCACCACAGGCACCCTCCGAGCATGTCTCAAACTGTGCCTCTCACCTCCCAGGGCAATCATATTGCCCGTATCGTCCCCTACCAAGACTCGTCCTTCAAGGAGATTGCTCGACAAAGACACCGTTTAGAGCAAGGACATCCGTTCAAAGTGACCAAGATACCTGCTCCTCGCTTCGACAACTTCAGATTCCATCAGACAAACTATGACCGGGTGACGTATTCATGCGGACGGATTGCGTGGCTGGATTCCATGAATCCCAGCACCATCTTCAGCGTGGAACTCAACTCTGGACTTCAAGAATCCTTCATGACCGAAAACCGCGACTCTTTTCTTCAAGTCTGCATCAACCGGCCGCTCTTGGCCGCCATCACGATCAGAGGTTACTGTGTCGTGTGGGATATTGATACCGGAGAAGAGTCGTCTTTCCGACTTCCATCTTTAAGCCAACACATACGTATTGTGGTCAGCGGGACAAAAGTCGCAGTCGAACTTGGAGATGGCCTCATCGTCCACTATTGCACTCAAAAGAGAGTAACAACCTCCATGCTATCACCAGGCAAAGTCGCTGCCGTTGCAGTTCATCCATCGCAGGACCAAATCACTCTCGTTCGCCTGGTGGGACTAAACAAACAAGGAGAAGAGATGCCACGGACCAAAGCTACCCACGTGCATGTGGTCACATGTGTACTGGACAACGTCGACACACAGCAGCAGCAGCAGCAACAACAACAACAACAACAACAATGGCGAATCATCTCGTCCAAATACAGCCCCATTCCAACCTTCATCTTCCCCAACAAAGACTCATACCTCCGCCTCGCCACGGAAAAGCAAAAAGCCACTCTACCCATGTCCACATCAGGCTGTTCGAGCTCAATCCTAGAAACCAACTTCCCCAACTCGCCCAATCCCCCTCAATCCACCCACCTTGTCGTCGAGCCAGACGGCCGCATTGCCTTTCACACCTTCGCACAAGAAGGCGATAATGTACACCAAGCTATTCAGGTCGACAGGGGGCTCCTCTACACACGTCTCAGAGGGGGACCCAATCAACTGGGTGGAATTGCAATCATGAAGCCTCGGATTCGATGCGGAAATTGGGGACTGGGCTTGTATGTCTGGTATGACTGGTACATGGCGCGTTTATGCCCCGTCAAGTCGATGCCGGTGTTGTTTGGGGATCGTCGATATGTGATATTGGTGGAGAACAAGCAGGCTTGTATTTGGTGTTTTGAGGAGTCTGAGTTGAGGGATAATTATGGCGCTGACTTGTCAATCTGGGGACATGATTCTCATACCGAGTCTGATTCTGGTTCTGATTCGGATGGGCTGTTGCGTCTATAGTTATCCAACCTGCATTCTCCATTTGTCTTCTTTGTACCCCTTTTACTTTCCCATTTCCTCTTTTCAAACTCGATATCTTTTCACACTCGGACCTTGTACCGAATCTCCTCCATCTAGTCTTTAAGACGGAGGAGTCTCTCGCTGAGTAGGCATCGGGCATTTCTAAACCATCCCAGTAATTCACCCACATCAGCTGGATGAAAAGAGGATATCAAGCATGAGGGAGATTCAGAGAGAAAAAAGAGAAAAAAAACTACGATACGTCATTAACACGGGAGAAATGAAAAGGAGGAACCAAAAAAAGAGAAAGATAATAATTGAAGATATAAATGACATAGGAACAGGCGCCGCAGCCAAGCACAGGGATTCGTTCCACGGGGAGAGAGGTACATAAGTCGGGGGAGGGGCGGGAGGTAAGGTGTGTTCTCTAAAACTAACAAAACAAAAGATATCAAAAAGAAATGGTCCTCATCGTATTCCCTGGGGCTCGCAGGCCCTCTTTCTCTTTCTTTCCCAATGCACAGACATTACCCTTTGAAACACTACACAAGACATACAAGATTTAGGAGTTTTCACTCGTTTAGATTCCGAGAGTGAACTCAACGCCAACATCGATCTCACGGGCCATCTTGACGACCTTGGAGAACTGAACAGACTTCTCGGCGGCGTTCTGGAGATCCTCAATGGAGAAGATCTTCAGGCCAGAGTCGTTGATCTGAGTAAAAAAAAAGGGAGAATGTTAGTGGACGAATACTCACGGCGGATAAAGAGGTCCATCAGGACAGTTTAGACATACCAGCTTGTGAGCCTGCTCCATGTTGGTACCCTGGAGACGGGCGACGATAGGAGTGCGCAGACCCATCTCCTGCACAACGTTGATCAGACCTTGAGCGATGGCGTCACAGCGGACGATACCACCGAAGATGTTGACGAAGATGGCGGAGACCTTGGGGTCGCTGGTGATCAGCTCAAAGGCGCTCTTGATAGCGGCGGGGGTAGCACCACCACCGACGTCAAGGAAGTTGGCGGGGCTACCGCCGTTCAACTTGATGATATCCATGGTGGCCATGGCAAGACCGGCACCGTTGACCAGGCAGCCAATGTCGCCGTCCAGCTTGATGAAGTTCAGGCCGTGCTCGGCAGCCTTGACCTCATCGGCATCCTCCTGGGACACGTCGCGCCACGAGAAGACCTCCTTCTGACGGAACTCGGCGTTGTCGTCGAAGCCGAGCTTGGCATCCATGGCGAGAACCTGGTGGTCGGAGGTCTCGGACAGAGGGTTGATCTCAATCTGGGTAGCATCCTTCTCCATGAAGACCTTGTACAGGTTCTGGATGGTGGTCTTGGCATCCTCGATGCACTGCTCGGAGAAGCCGAGGTCAGTCGCGATAGTGCGGGCAATCTCGTCAGTGACACCCTGGTGGATATCGATGGGGGTGGTGATGATCGCATCGGGGTTCTCCTTGGCGACGGTCTCAATATCCATACCACCCTGGGAGGAGGCGACAATGACGGGGCTCTGAGTGCCACGGTCCATGAGGATGGCAAGGTAGAATTCGCGACGGGCGAACTTGCGTTCGCAAATGTAGACGGAGTTACAGATACGGCCGGCAGCACCGGTCTGCTTGGTGACGAGCTTGTGACCGATCATCTCGTTGGCGAAAATCTTGGCCTCGGCAGGGCTACACAAAGATTCCTCGTCAGTCTCAGGCTGCCCTTTTTCCAGACTCCGGGGAATAGTCTCAGAATGACTTCGTTGCGCTGGGCGCGGGCGCGCGCCTTGCGATTGAAATCAAACCGGAAAACAGAAGGAAAGGGGGGAAAATAACCCTCCAAAGCAAAACCAAAAAAAAAAAAAAAAAAAAAAAAAACTCGGGACCAACTCACGAGTAAATCACACGGACACCACCCTTGAGACCGTTGTCAAAGGTACCCTTACCACGACCACCGGCCAGGACCTGGGCCTTGATGACCAAATCGTCATTTCCTATATATTACACTGCGTTAGGCGGGGAAGACGCGCGACAGGGATTGGCGGCTGATGCCAGAAAATCAGGATCAAGTACCGATAGCCTTGGCGACCTGCTCGGCCTCCTCGGCGGTTGTAGCGACCTCGCCCTTGGGAACACCGATGCCGTTCTAGCAATCTCGTTGATTAGCATGGCCACTCTGGGAAATGTTGTTCGCAAGGGTTGATTCCTCTTCGCGACAGGGTTGTGTTTTGGTGAAAGCTCGGGACAGACATACCTGCTTCAACAGACGAGCGGACAGGTACTCGTGGATGGAAAGGTTACGCTTCTGTTGCTGAGCGAGACGGGCAGAGATGGGGGTTTCCTGCAGACGATACACAAGCCACCAGGTCAGTTTTGCTGTCCGGCCCAAAGACTCAAAAACCGGGTACGGGCCGAGATCACGGCAAAGACGAAGAAAGATCTCACCGTCGCAGCCCGGAGAGCCGCGGCAATTGGGCGACCGCGAGCGAGCTTGAACATTGTGATAGCAGAAGAAGTCGACACGAAGAGAGGGGAGAGGGGGTCCGGAAGAAGGTGGAGAGGCGGAGCGTGGTCCGAAGGGAGGTGATGGAGAATTGTTGTTTTGGGATAGAAAAGAACCCTTTCAGGGAGACTAGTCGGGACTCGGGAGGAACAGCTTTCTTTTTCTTTTTCGGGATGAGCCTTGCAGCGGACGCAGCAGAGCCTCAGGCAGGATTCCCGGTCCCCACATGACTAAAATCGGGTGTGAGACCCAATCAAACAGCCGGAATGTGATGATTCAGCAATACCTCGGGAAGCCCCAGACGCGAATATCACGGAACTGGCTACGACCAAGTTATACTGGCGCTGCACCAGACAGCGAGAACGCAGTCGGAAAAAAAAAGAAAAAAATAAAACCGGAGAAGAAAAGATGGAAGCGGAACTGGCAATGGAGTGGACTCAGAAACATGAATAATGTACATTTCGTACTACGGAGTATATACGAAAGGGCAACTGGCTGCTCGGCAGTCCACAGAGATTCCTCCTCTCTGGGGAGCCAACCAACCAGATTTCTCTGGCCTGTGTAATGGCACAAAATGAATCCATCCTACTTCTTCAGGGCGGCTTTGATCTTCCAAAGCTTGAACATGCTGGTCATCATGCGGCCCAGGAGCCCATTCCAGGCCCAGCCTCCGACGAGGAGCCAGATCAGCCAGCTTCCGTGACCCTCCCAAATGGTGGTCTTACGGCCCTTGGCCCACGGCCACAGCCAGCGCCAGGGGGCTGATCCGTACAGCACCTGGTTAACCACACTGCGGGCATATCTGTCGTTCGGCATGGCCTTATGCTGGCTGTGCACGACGCGCTGCTGGTACTCTTCTTCAACTGGCAAGTACAGTGAATCGGGCTTCAAGAGACGTTGAGTGCGAGCGATGCGAGATTGTACGCCACCGGTGATGACCGTGATCACCTTGACACTGGAAGCAGTTAGCTTGGAGAATAGAGATAGAAATTCCCAACATGAACACATCTCTGTGCGGGATTGACCCATACCCATAGGGAGCCAGCTCAACACGCAGGGTATCGCTGAAGGAGTGGAGGGCCGCCTTGGAGGCGTTATACACCGAGCCGAATACATAGGGCATAATCTGTCCAACGTTAGTGTCGTGCTCTTGCTGAACATCCGAATCGATACCATCAAGGCCATGTCAACGTACTCCGGCAATCGATCCGATCTGAATAATGGTTCCCTGGGCCTTGATCAATAGCGGCAGGAATGTCTGGCACATGCTGATGACCGAGAAGAAGTTGGTCTCAAAGGTGAGTCGAGCCTCGTCCAGCTCGACTTCCATGGCAGGCACAGTGTAGTCTAAGAATAGCCATCAGAGATCCGATACCACGAACGAAAAGAGAACTGATTCATCCAAGAGTCATACTTCGACCGCTGTGTTGTGATCTCAAGTTAGTCTGTATCTTCATGGAGAGGTACGGGAAAGGAGCTTCTTGGCTGCGACTGTCGACTCACGCATTGTTTACTAGATAATCCAGGCCCTTGTCTCCGAGTCTCTTCTGGACCTCTGCGAAACACGCCTTGACACTTTCCTGGTCATCAACAACCAAGCTCAGAGTCTCAATGCCTACTTCTGCAAGATCTGCGATGGTCTCCGCCTGTCGTGCAGTCGCGAAGACGCGCAGGCCCTTTTGATTGAACTCCCGGGCGAGAGAGTTACCAATCCCACCAGGGGAGCATCTAAATCCGCTTGGTCAGCGGGATCAATCTCACATATTGAAGAGGTCCGTCCTTGCATTTTTCGACGGAACGCTACTGTACCCCGTAATCAGCACGGATTTGCGCGCGTCGGTGACTCCTGGCATCGTGGCGTATCCGACAAAGCTGTGGTTGAGCTTTCAACGGTCCGTTTGATTTTTGGTTCTTGGAATTTAAACAGAATATTTATCTTTGGGATGAATTTCGATGAATGAGAAGAGAAGCGTTCCAGACAAGGTCTCGCGGCAGTAGATTCGCCGGGGTGTAGGTGAGCACAATCAAAGGAAGCTTGCCAGCTTCCCCATGCACGTCCAGCCACGTACCTCGGCACTCGATCACGCCGATGTAAGCTTTATTGTAGAACCCTAAACCCTATGACTACTTTGGGACCCGACACGGCCAACCTTTTCTTAACTCCAGTGTCCGTTATCAGGTGTGTTCCTCGTATGAAAATGAACTATGCCAGAAGGGCCTCAACTTGATGACCGTACACAGAGGGGATTCCCGCTGATTGACGTCCCTTCGCGAGTGGATGGATCAGGGACAGGGCTGAAGGCCTGCCAAGTTTTTTTTTTCGCATTGCGGGTACAGGGTCCATGTGGTCACGTAACCCCCAACCAGGCCTCGAGCTGCAGCCTGTGAGGCCCGGACGTGTTTGGTGGTTGCCACTCGACTTGCAGCGCTGGTATATCTCCAGAGAGTGGATTGATGATTGATCATGGAAGCACCGCCTTTGAACTTTGAGCACAATGGCGAATGGAGTTTCTGCACACCACGTTGTTGGCACCTAGTTTTGATGTCCTGGACCGGTCTCTCTCTCTCTCTCTCTCTCTCTCTCTCTCTCTCTCTCTCTCTAATGTTTAGGCCCTCCATGATGACGTCCAATCATGAACCCTGCTCACCTGCGGTGCCCAGATCGATGATCACAGCCATGAGGCCCCGGCCCGCATGCCGTGGGGAGGGTGGCTTGCAGGATGATCCTGGTGTCTTTACGGAGTCTCGCGAGGTGGACATTCCCACAATATTATTGCATATAGTCTCCATACGCACTGATCCAGGTGCAGCCATGCACAATGCACCCAAGGATGCACGATAGAGGATACAATCAAGATTGCGATCGGAGAAATTCCCCGCAATAGAGACACCCAGACGGTGGTGAAGTCGGTGTGTGCTGTACTTCGAGCCATGATAAGAGATTGCTCACTTGACTGTCACTGCACCATACAGACAGAGGATAAGTAGTGCATGAATACGATCGTGTCTGGATTGGCTGGTGTCGTGATCGGATCCCCGCCGTATTTTCCATCTCGTTTGGAGTTCTCAAAGTATCGATCAAATCAAGGACTCTTATCCAATGGACTATTGAGACACACCCCGACCGTGCGAGAATGCAGGATGCCTTGGTCTGGTCTGTTGTCCTGTCGTTGTCTGTGTTGGTTCTCTGTCCATGCGGAGTAAATCGGGGTGACGGCGAAAAGACCACGGTTGTGCGTGGCTTTTAGATGAGAGACCGTGGTCTTTTCACCCAGAGCTCGAATCGACACTACGTTAGCCAAAACACGTAGATATAGCTTGTTTACAATTATATCTATTCATCCGACATCATGGCCCCGGCTCGTGTATCATGTTAAAACACATAAGGACTCTGAATCTTCGTTTAAAAACCATCCATTACTCTACTCATTGCTTTTTCTTTGACAATCAGCGGTTCAGTCAAGCTTTCGACGGAGTTCTATCCCGCAAAATGCCTAAGAAAAGTCAGGCCAAGCGTCCCAAAACCGACTGGAGCATACTCGTTCAACAACCAGATACGCAGGTCAATCCAGCTCATGCCAATTCTACAAAGAAAAACCTGAAACATGTTGAGCGAAACTTCAATAGGTAGAGCGCTCTATCCAATTTACTTTCCAATTCCCTTATAATACAGGTTTACGCAACAACTGGAGCCGCCAGACGTTCAATACTGGCTCAAGAATATCACTCTGCGGGTCATTGAGGGCTTCCTTCGATGGTACCTCGACGAGCACAATGTGGAGTACCAGTCAGGCTTCCTTGTTCTCGCGAGATACTTGAGAATGTACTGGTGTGAAGAAATGTACCGCGAATTCCCTTATGATATTCGTGGAAGGATGACAATGGTATGTACCCCATACTATGTCCTAAAAGCCGGCGAATACTTACGTACTGAAGCTGGTCTGCACAACACTTACCGACGAGTACGAGCTTGGCTTGGGGGGTAAGACGCAACCATCAATCAACATCGACGATCTCTTGTTCTCAACTTATCACCTCCTAGCTGTGTGTGATGTGGCGTTTCCCACATTGACGCAAAAGGGAAATTGCGCGACGAGTTCTTCGAGAATATCGGCGACCATATCATTGATCAGAACCACCGAGGCAATCCAGTGAAATTCGAACCAGACACGTCGCACATACAGCCGGAAAGGCAAGCCCTCGCGGATCTTGAATTCAAGAACCGAGATGTGGACACAGTTGATAACGCAGAGTTGGTCGAAGACCGCATTCGATCATTAGAGCTGCGACTTGAAATTCATAGGCTCAATGTACCGAAGCCCTTGAGAAAGCGAGTCAAATTTGAGGCCAACTCCACGGAAAAGGCTGACCTTTTACCATTTCCGATGAAAAGTTCCTCTGACCTTGAATGTCCGGTGTGCCTGGGGAGTACAGATATTCACCCCACAGCAAAGCAATTTGAATATGCCCGAAAGGACACGCTGCAGAAGCATTTCAGGACCCGTAAGCTTTCGCACATACTATTTCCAAAGGGCCGTCAGTGTGATATTCCTGGTTGCGCGGAAATTCTATTTGCATTTCCCCCCTACAAGCTGCACCAAGCGGAGTGCCACAATATCCTCCTTTAGGGAAGATCGGACCAACCTTGATGGGTTACCAAGAACGAGTCCGAGCACCGGTGATGTAGCCAGGATTGTTATGAGTGAGCTGTTTTGCATTAAATTGATCTTGAATCTGATTTCCCTTCCATCCCGCGTGGTACAAATTCGAGCTTGCAACCTTTCAACCAAGATTGTTTCCAAGCAACGAATGGTTCCCTACAGAAGGATACGAATGCTAAAACATACCAATGCCATCATATCTTAGAACCTTGAAGACATGCATGGAACCAATTATACACTGAATTAAGCTTATCTGGATTTCAAGGCCCATAGATTCGTCCCCGGATCGAAACAAGGCAATGAGATCCCATTGTCCGTCACGATGGGAGACAGCTGGGATTTAAAGCCGCCTTCATCATTCCTCCCATGGAAAAAGAAACAAGGGCCATTTTGGCATATAGCAAAAGCCTCATTCGGGGGAAAAGTTTTGAGAGAAAACATGTCATCACCGACACCAGCGTACCACCGATGATCGAAATCATCGATTAGAATAGGTAATTGGGCCGTGCGACGCTAGTCGGCCCGCACTGGCACATCAACACAATGACTTGAGGGTACGAAAGAAGTTCTCTCTCTCATGCAGATCTGAGACTCCCTCACCGACTACCCACTAGTGTCCAGGATACGTCGTTTTGGCGTAGTCTTTGGCATCCTTTCTTCGTGGAGTGAAGACACGGCATAATTCTCAACTATTGAACCCTTATGCAACCAGAATCGCCGCCAGGTCAAGATGTCTTCGACATTTCGCTTCTGGACCTGTTGTATCGCGGAATGTTCTGCTGCTGCCGCGATCGACATTGGTGTTTGCGAACGTTGTCATCAACATTTTTGTGCCGACCACGCTGTATCCCCAATGCATGGGTGCGAGGTACGCTGAACTTGTGACCAGCCAGAATATGCTCTAACTTCACTAGAATGTTCCTCTGGACGATGATTCATGGAACGCTGCGCGAGTGCAAGAACTGAAAGACCTCCGAGCGAGGGTCAATGACAGGAATCTCCTGCGTCGAGCCTCGCAGCATAATGGAGGCCTCCCATGTGAGCTGGACCCTTCAGATCACCTTGGGGAGGACTGTATGGGTGGTATGCATGTCCATCTGCGAATCATCTTTTCAAATGGCACAACTTGGCTTGCACGCTTACTCCGACACAATTACACCTCGTTTTCGGACGACTTCAGCAACCGCTGCCTAGAGTGTGAATGTGCGACATTGAAATGGCTTGAGAGTGTAAATGTCCCTGCGCCCCGCCTTCATGACTATGGTCTACGCAATGACCCGAACAACGAGGTTGGCGTTGCATATATGCTTGTCGACGAACTCCCCGGAACCCCTTTTCTAAATTTGAAGCCATCGGAAAAGCAGTCACGCAAAGTGTACGAGAGGTATGCAGAGATCCTAAGTGTGATCCACAAGCATCCTTTTGAGCAGATCGGCTCTTTATCCTTTCAATTGGATGGGAGTCTCAGTGTCGGACCCATTGTGGGCGATCGAACAGGGTCATTTTCGCAGATGGGCCCTTTTGACTCGGCGCGGGAATACTATACGACATGGGCCGAGAAGTATCTTGACCTCATCTGTGACAGACAGCTATTCGCCCCGTACTCCGTCAATGCCTACCTCATCTTCAGATACCTCAAGGAAGTGGCAGAACGAGGCAGGTGGAATGCATTCGAATCTACTCTTGACAATGGTCCGTTCTTCTTGAAACACATGGATGACAAGGGTGATCACATCTTGGTGGACGAGGAGTATAACATTACCGGTATCATCGATTGGACGTTCGCCAGGGTGGTGCCTAGCTTTGAAGCATTTGGTCCCTCTCTCTTGACCGCAGAGATGGGCGACATCTACAAAGGCAAACCTGGGCAATTCCAAGGTGACAAGCTCCTGCTTGAGTCTTTTCAAACCACGAGTCCATCTTTAACACGATTTGCTGACGGCCCTGATCTTGTTCGTCGCTTTTCCTTTGGCCTTGGAATGGGCATGAACATTTCATGGAGCGAGGCGCATGACATGTTCAAAGGCATTCTTTCCACCGCCACTGGAATCAACTTGAACATGGACTGGGAAGCATGGCGTCGGAATCGCCTTTCCCAATGGGTCGATGATGCTCGGTTGCAAGACCTTCTGGACAAGACTGGAGAGCGCCAGGGTGACAGTACGGCGGTGAAAGAAGTTGGAAATACACAGCCTCCTCGATGGACAACATGTTCGATGCGCGACTGTGATAGACCCGGTGTCCGTCAACGGAGCTGTGCAAAATGCCACAGACATCTCTGTGCCAAGCATCAGTCGAAAGAATACCACAAATGTCCATCATCATCGGAGGTAAGAGTTCCCTCTGCGCACAAGTCCGAATTGATACTCATATATGAATCGAGCTGGACGATGAAGCCTGGGAAAAGTCAATTGACGACGAAATATCGGAGTTGCTGTGCCATATCAACACATACGAGCTCGCCAGGATTGGGAGCCAACTCCATAATGGACTCACGTGCAAGTTCGAAGTCGGCGGTAAAGCCATGATGGGCTGGGCCAACTACCACGGATGGCTCGTCTTTGAAGATGGCGAGAGATGGATTGTCCGAGTCCCTCAAACAGGCTTCAGTGATTTTCCACTTGAGCTAGTGGAATATCTCGTGGCAAGTGAATATGCAACGCTCAAATTCCTTGAGCAGACGAAGATCCCATCTCCGAAACCGTATGCCTACGGACTCGCATCTGATCCATCGAACCGTGTTGGTGTGAGTTACATTCTGATGCAAGCCATGCCCGGGAGCCCTTTCTATGCGTCCCACGCGTCAGACGCACAGAAACAGAGAGTTTTTGAACAGCTCGCCGACATGATGATCGAGATTCGTAAATATCCGATGCCGCTAGCAGGTTCGTTCGTCATGCAGGACGGACATACCAAGCTGTCTTCCATAGCAAGCAACCGCTTCGCCGTGCTCGACACCTACGGCCCTTTCGAGACGTCCTTGGACTACATCCACAGCATCACAGAGCAATATCTTGATCTAACCTCCGACGGACAAATTCACCACACGTATCCGCTGGAAGCATTCCTCTTCTATCGATTTCTCCATGACAATGCCACCAAAATAGCGGCCTCAGACATTGCCGGAAAATTCTTCCTGAAACACGTCGACGACAAGGGTGACCACCTCCTCGTCGACGAGGATTTCAACATTACCGGTATCATCGATTGGCAATTTGCCCGCACCGTGCCTGCAGCAGAGGCTTTTGGCCCATCCTACGTGACTGCAGAGCTTGAGGCACTCTATTCCGAGAACACGGGCGTGACCGACGATGATCTATTTCTTGCCAATGCTCTGAGAGATCGAGGTTCTGAGGAGCTGGCCTCACGCGCAGCTGATAACGAGATTATGCGACGATTCCATCATGGCCTTGCCAGTGGCTTAACCAAGCAGGAGGCGCGTAGTATGTTGAAGGGTATGGTGGAAGTCCTTCAGGAGCGGCGAGTGCAGGATATTGACGCCTGGATTGCTGAGCAATGGGAACAAAGCTGCAGTGATTCTCGTTGGAAGAAGGTTTCGGAGTTAGTTGCTGAACAGACCAGGGGCCAGATAGATTGATGATTTTCAACAAATCGACGTGAGAGTCTTCTAAATAGATCTCGTTTGACGATCATTGCCTGAAATTAATTATTTTCTAAAGCTACAACGTGAACCATTCCCACCACGAATCAAAAAAGTGGGTGAAGGCCGACATACAACAGCCAGGATTCGCTGGTGGTTCACCCAACGACTAACCTGTCGGCGTGTGGTTTAAGTACGGCGGAGCGGACGGAAAGCCCTGATTTGGCCATGCGGCATTGTCTTGCGCACGTGGCAATAAGAATTGAGGACCTTTTTTTCCCCTTAAATATTGCCTGAAATGAAGTGCGGACTCACTGGACTCGGGGACTGTTGGGACCTAGTCAGCCTTGTAGCTTTTTGTCCCTGGAGTGCGTCACCCGGACCCGTCAATACCCGCCGGGTACCTCTCCAGCCCACGTCATTTGTCGTGACAATCTAAGGTTCTGACTGTTTGGACCTGGCACCAGCCTCTTCTCTTTCTCACCAAATGAATCGACTGACTCGGTTGTGGTCGGACTACTGTCAGTGGTAGTTCTGGACACGGTATCATGTACATACTGCATATGACACAGTTTATAAAGGATATCGGACATTCTACCGGTTCCTGCTGCATAGAGGGGGGTTTTGTTGTAACCCAAGGCCCGTGAGTTGAGAAATAAATTGCCCAGCGCCATGCCGAATGCCGAGCGGTCCTCCCCCCCACATGGTGTCGGGATCCCTAGTGGTCTCCATCGCCAGCGACTCGTGATGCGTTGCGCTCGTGGTTGGTGCCCGCTGAAATGCATCTTTCGCTGGGACGTCATTTAGACTTTCCAGGCGGATGCACACCCGATGGGCGTCGACCTTCAAGTCCAATGGAGGGCCTCTTTCCTCTGGCAGCATCTTGCCCGCCAACGGTGATCACACAGACCCGACTTTCCTTGGGTTCCACAGGAACTAGATGCGCAGGTTGATCAGTTTGGATTGCGTCTTGTGCTCTGATTCTCTTGGTGGATCCCCATAGGATCCTCCAGACTTGGAACTGGCCCGATTCTCTCGGGTGCATCTTTGCAGACTCGGAGGCAAATTGAAGTATTGCAGATACCTCTCTCTCTCTTCCTCCTCCCCCCGCTTCTCTTTCTCTCTCTGTTTCTCGTTCCCTCTTTTGATCTCTCTCTCTCTCTCCCTGTGTGTGTGTGTCAAGTATTGAGGTGTGTCTTGGCTTGATTGTCATTCCGCTTCAGCCCTATCACGACGAGCCTCTGAGGATCATGTCTTCTGAATCGACACTGGAAGTGCCCCGATATTTACGAAGTCCGGGTGAGGAAGGGTTTCGCACCCCCACGATTGAAGATGCTGTCCGAGTCCTCGAGGAGGCCAGAGCCAACCAGCTCCCCGGCGCAGATCGTGGTCTGAGTGGGATCCATTCGTCGGCCCTGGAGGCGGCCCTCCAGAAGGCGACCTCGCGAGGGACTGACCACACTCATAAGCTGGACGAGTATAAGCGGGACAGTGGGGACTCGGATGAGATGGGTGAGCAATATCATGGTGGTGGAGGACTCGCACGAAGAAACACAGACGCCTCGGCCAAGAAGTTGAGCTGGAAAAAGCGCATTCGACACATCACGTGGGCCTACTTCACCTTGACGATGGCCACGGGAGGCATGGCGAACGTCCTCTATACAGGTCAGAGAGATTGCCCTGGGAAAGCAAATGGACCGGCCGACAGGAGAGGCAATCCACACGCCGACTCATACTAACTGGTGTCATTGAACAGTGCCCTATCGCTTCCCCGGCTTGGATATGATTGGAACCGTCATCTTCCTCATCAATATTGGCTTCTTTGTCATAATTTGTGCCATGATGTCGATCCGGTTCTACTGTTACCCGTATACTTTCAAAACGTCCTTTCTTCACCCGACCGAGTCGCTGTTTGTTCCAGCATGTCTGGTCTCATTTGGGACTATCCTGATCAACATCTCCCAGTACGGTCCTTCTCATGCGGGCCAATGGCTGTCCGAAGCCGTGGGCATCTTGTTCTGGTTTGATGCCGTGCTGGCCGTGCTTTTCTCTGCGGGCATCTATACCCTCATGTAGGTGATCCAACAGAACCCCCGCCCATCCTGTCCTCGGAAATCCAGGAGTCCACCTCTGTGAGCAATACTAAGTGAGCCTACCCACAGCTGGTCCACTCAAACCTTCACCATCGCCCAGATGACCCCCATCTGGATCTTCCCCGCCTATCCCATGCTCATCATCGGTCCTCATGCGGGCATCCTCAGTGCCAAGCTGGCACCGGATCGCGCTCTGAATATCATCATCGGTGGAGCCACCATTCAAGGAGTGGGATTCCTCATGTCCATGATGGTCTATTCTGCCTTTATCTATCGCCTGATGACCCAGAAACTGCCTCGGGAAAATGTGCGACCAGGCATGTTTGTCTCCGTCGGACCCAGCGGCTTTACCGTTGCGGGGATCGTCAACATGGCCTCCTCTGCAAAGCGATGCTTTCCATCAGATTTCATGGGCAACGGCTCACTCGCCGCCGATGTGATCAAGGTGGTTGTGGACTTTGCAGCCTTGTGGCTCTGGGGGTAAGTCTCTCTCCCCTCCCCTCCCCTCTTCCCCTTGGGTATCTTGCCCCCAGCTCACTTTCTTAGATTGGCAATCTTCTTCTTCATTGTGGCCAGTGCTGCCCACTGGTCCGCCATTGGACCTGGCCGCCTCGACTTTTCCATGACGTGGTTCTCCTTCATTTTCCCCAACACCGCCCTGATCACAGCCACCTTTGCCATTGGCAAAGCATTTTCATCCAAGGCCATCAACATTGTGGGCATTGTGATGGTCTTTCCTTTAATTCTCATGTACTTCTTTGTGTGCTTCATGATGGTCCGGGCCTTCTTTACCCATCAGATTTTGTGGCCACAGAAGGGTGAGGATCGCGATGAAGGTGGATTTGAAATCCACCGGGTGAAACCGGATGCAGAGCTCATGGAGGAGAAGAGGGATCACATTAATAATGGGGTGAGTGTATGAGCCTGCAAATAAATGAAGAGGATGGACCAGGCACTTTTATGATCTTTTTTTATCTTTCAATCTAAAAGTGGTGGCGGCGAAAGATTGCATTTATTGCATGGATATACATTTGAGAGCCCTTGACTGAGGAGTGTTTGTTTTCCCCTTACCCCCATTGTTATTGTGATACCCGCACTGAAGCTGAACATTGACGAATAATGTACCTATGATGTGATGTGGATGTTGGCACTGGAGTGAATTTCAAACTTGTCTCTTTTGAAGGGAGGCCAAAGATATATTAGTTTTAGCCAAAAAGCCACCTGCTTTTTCATTGGCGTGTCTAGAATCATCATTCAGCAACCATGGACGAGCGTGAAGACTAGGTTGTATACAAGACAGACAAAGAGAAAGAAAACAAAGAGGGAATGTAATGATTACCAAGTAAAGAAACACAGCGAGACGGTGGAAAGAAAAGAACTATAAACGAGAGAAAACACCGATTAATATCACTAGAAGCTCAACGTGGCTCTACCTAAATCCAGTCCATTTGAAAAAAAAAATAAAAATAAACTAAAATCAGCACTCGAGTCAACTCAAAGATGCTGCACCACTTAAATATGGTATGTGCCTCGAATCGACTAAACAGAATCACTTCAACTCGACTCGATTCGACCTAATAAAACCCAAGAGTCGCTAAACGCCCGCCAACCTTTTAAGCGGAACTTGACTTAACTCCAGCCAATCTTTCCAAGACGAAGCTTCCTAACCACTTCGTCTCGATTTGGCAGATCAAACCCACCCAGTGTCATCCTCGCTCTTGCGGGATTTCTCGTCCAAGTAGAAACCCGCAAATCCCACCAAAAAGAGGCCCACGACCGAATCTCCCCAAGTCCGGCCAGACATAAAATCACCCAAGCATTCCCCCTCCACCCCCCTCCTTGAAGCCACTCCTCCCGGGCCAAGAAAAAGAGAAAACTCATCACATTCACCGAGACAGCATCCTCTCAACCCTCTCCGCCGTATTTCTCACCAGCATCTGGTGAGCCTGCCACCGGGCCCAGGTCTCCCGATTCATGACCCCCAGCCATGCCTCGACCTGCCCCTCTCGCTCTTTCTGGTTTTCCCGCTCAACGTGCAATCGAGCATCCACCAGGGAATGCACCGTGAAGTCCGGGTGTAGCATGTGCAAGTTGCCCGTGAAAAAGGCATCCTGCACCATCTCCAGCTCCCACCCCCGGCGATCTCGACGCCACGTTCGAGCCTGGAGAGTGAAGGTGCCGAATCGGAGAGCGAGAGCCGAGTCCCACGTGTCGAGGAGATCCAGCAGAATGCGAAGACGTTGGACGTGGTCCCTTGCCGTTCGGTGGAGGTCAACGTTGAGCGAGTCGAGCACTGTTTCGGAGTCGGTGACCAGGTCGTAGAATGGCGAGGTGGGTTTTGGACGGAGGAGGACATTTTGACCGGGGAATGGAGGTGGGGGATCGACGACCAGGTTGAAGGAAGGGTGAGAAGTTGATTCAGACAGTGGTTCAGGTTGGAGCTCCGGCGTTGGGCCAAAGGTCTCCATCACCGGGTCTGTCTGACGCCAGCTGGATGGGTCGAAATGGGCCTTGACTTTGCCCACCAGTCGAGTTGGCACCGGGACCGGATCCAAAGTGGGCATCTGCATTCGAAAGGGCAGAAGATCCACGGGGTCGGCTCCGGGGAAGACGTCGGTCGCGAAGATGTTCATCTGGCAGTCTCGGGGGAGAAGTCTGATACTGCCATCGGAGACGAACGGGCGACGAGGCTGCTGATCTCGAGCAGTGAGGATTCTGCTCAGTTGTGGATTGTTGGACACGTAGCGTTCCAAGCTCGTCGCGTATTGACTCAGCTTCTTGGTGAAATCCCAGTGGTTTCTACTGGGAGAAGGGGAAGCTGGGGGTCTGTTCCAGGAGGGATTGCTCCCGGGAGCCATGGTGAGAGACAAGGTTTGCTGATGGATAGGATTAGTCTTGGTCAGTCAAGTACAAGTGAAAAAGTGAATGTCAAAGTGAGAGATGCTCAGTTGGGAAATTTGAAATGAGTGATGGAAGAACTGATGGTGGGGAGATGGAGAATGATAAATCAACGTGCTAGCATCGAGTAGGAGAGGGAGAGAGCAAGTTAGACCCAGAGTGAATTAAAATGAGAGATATTGATATGAGAGCTTGAGAAGAGAATTTCTATATGACATGCAATGAAGAATGAGGTGGATTTACCAGCCCGGAGTGCATGGGTAGATATGGAATCACCAGTCTGCCTGGCGAGGCTCAAAAGATCAGTAAGAGAGAGAATGCTGTTGATGGATATGGATGAACCCTGGAGCCAAATAAAATGAGAAGCTGAGATGTCGAAGAAGAAGATTGAGAAAAGTGTATCAAGTATTTGTATCAGAAAGAGAGAAAAAAGGGATCGATCTTTCGATTCCGAGTAAAAAAAGAGCGTAGTATTCGGAGTGAGTATTGTATGACTTGAACGATCAGAGATGGCGCGGCTGATTGATCTGATGAGTTTTGGAATCAAGTAAAGTTGAAGAGAGAGAGGCTGAGACTGACATAATGAGAAGAGACAAGTGAGTATCAGAGAGCACTTACCAGTGTTGAGCTTGAAGAGAGAGGGTATGGTAACCTTAGTGAGAAGGATGAGATATAAGTAATGAAATATGGTGCTGTTGGATGATGCAAGAAGATCTCAGTGGTCGAGTGGAGTGAGAATGAGAGATGACCAGATGGAAATTTGAAATGGTTATTTGAGGGAAAAAATGACGTTGGAGAAAGAGAGATCAACTTGCCACTGTTCAATAAGAGAGAGGACGTTCAAAGACCCCAAGTAAGTCTATTAGGGTTCAAGAACCAGGAGACAAAGTAATAGTAGTTGGCCAAAGATATACCGAGATGAAGCCCTAAGAAATGTACTTCAGAAACCTGAATATAAGCTCGTGGACCCGCTACTTCTCTTGTATATTGTTTATAATGCTACACAGATCGTAGTGGCGGACGCTTGTATTTGGATGCTGGATCTGAACATGGTGAATGTTGACCTGATCCTGAATAGTGGTCGTCATTCTATCAAGACTTTCGCTCTTGATAAAAAGCCGAGACGAAAAGTGAGGTAGCGAAACGCTTTCCTGTCACTTTTTGAGGTAATAGTCATGAAAAAAAATTCTTCCTTGGACATCATCTCCCTCTTATGCAAGTCTTACCTGACTTTTCTATAGCTCTCACTCATACCTCACTTTCACCTCACTCTCACTTTACACTAAAGATGAAGAGGGCTAACTACTCGAAGATCTAGTATTTTATACGACGACTGAATGACCGAAATCAAGTGCTCCGAGAAAGAGTTGTACGTTCCCATTAGATCCCTAGCCAAAAGTGTCGATTCCACATAGTCCATATCTCAACTACCCAGTATTCAAAGCAAACATCCTAGTACAGCAGCACCTACCAGCGAGAGAGACATATATTAAAAAGACACGAGATCAAACTTGTCATTCTTCTATCCAAACATCTCAGAATTCCTTACAAAAATCGTATATTTACTCAAGCATTCGCAAAATACAACGACGAGATCTCTGCAGCTTATCCCTCTCCCTCACTCCCTATCACCTTCCCCAGTCAACGCAAGCCTTGGAAGCTCTTCACTTTCCATCTTCTTCCCCCCAACCTCGACTGAATAAAATCAGTCACCCTCCAAAGATAGCCAGGCTCGCTAGCTAGCATTCGTCTCACCGACGGTGAATAAGGACAGCTTGGACAACGAATTCAGCCCCCCCCGGGGGGGGGGGGGGGGTGTTTCTATACAACCCCCTCATTGTCGACGGTCATCAATTATGCCAGACAGAAGGGGGATCAATTTGGTCTTGGTCTTTCCAAGACCCAGACTTTCTTCACTTAAAGGTCTCCTGCACTGGGAACCAACAGCTCAGCACTGGTCAATCATACTCGACCACTGAACCAAATACTTCCGTATCCCAAATCGAACAGAGATGACCTCTCGACTTGGGAAAGCGACTTCATTCAAGAACGAAAAGAGACGATACGGCAGACGAGCTCTTCGTCGCGCTCTCCCCCCTCTGGGGGTTCGAAACCCAAGTGATAACCACTAGCATCCAGGGGATTCTGGCACTGTCACGATCTCTCAAGATGATATTATCTTGTATCTTGAATCAAAGCTTTGCGCAACTCGGTAGTGTTTTAGGTGAAAGCCGCCTCACTCCTCCTTGATTGTTCTCCTTAACCGGATCCTGGCTTGGCAGGTTTACTCATCTCTGTTCCTGTAGGATTCTAGTCTAATGCCTATGTTGACGAACAGTCCCAAGTCTCGGTGGGCGATATGTAATATATCAGCATTACTACGTAGGTATGCCGTTCCTGGACGTCACTTCCAATTTTAATCAAGGTGGACAGCAAATTGGATGAATTAGATCTCCAGGTGACAATGTAGACGAGGATGGATTATATACCTAAATATTCATCGCACTGGTATTCGACCAGCCCTGTCCGTTGCAATTTGCATCCGTGTATATTGAGATTGAATGGATTGTTAGGAGAGGTACTAGGATATCAGATAGTCCAGGTAGCACCAGAATCAACGTAGAGTCTACACGAGGAGATCAACAGAGAATGTGTGAAATTAAGACAATTGTAGATAAAAGGCAATCCAACAAACAACAACATAATTCCAGATACAGCCTCACCAAACTAACATGTATTCAACTCGATACACCACCTTGAACCAACAACGAAAAAAAAATCCTATTCCAAAAACACCAAAGCAACCATCACTCAAAACACCAAAGGGGGTATATGACATGTACTCACACACACACAAGCTAGGGGAGAAAATCCCCAGAGAAAAAAAAAATCGAAAACCCGAATGCTTCATGATCAAGTGCAACCAAATCAATTGAAAATGTGACCAAGGAACGTCCTATCCATGTCTGTCACCGTGCGCAGTTTGACTAGAATAATCTGACTCGATGGTTTGATCTGACCGATGAGTCTGGTTTGATTGTCCGCCAGGAACAGTACGTGAATCTTGGGAAGTAGCAAAAGGAATGTGCCCACTCGACGTCAGCACCGGGAGCCCTTGTTTAGTTGTTCCAGCCTCAGTGACGGGAGATGTAAAAGTGTGAGATCGAGGATGGGAGAACTCTGCGGTTTGAGGAAGAGGGGGTGTGAAAGGTGGGGACACATGAGATCGAGGTTGAGCTTGCACGGCAACATTATCGTGGGACATTGAGTCAGGTTCGTCGGGTAGCGCAGGGGAATGTAGTGGAGCTTCTGACGGCTGAAAAGGCATAGAGGTGGACGTCGTGTAAGACTCGAGAGGTACTGATGACGAAGACGCAGAGGGCGACCCCGAACGTTCCTCTTTTTTCACACCGAGAGAGGCAGAGGGCGCAGAAGTTTCAGTTGCTGCAGGCGTGGCTGCAGTGACCTGCGACTTGGCCAAAGACCGTCGCCCAGTTGCTTTCCCACCAGGTGTCCTACTCCCACCACTCCTCCGCGGAGATCGTGTCGAGGGCCTGGAAGGCTTTGCAGCACTTGGTCGACGCTCCTCGGCAATCTTCTTCTCCCGTTCGGCGTGTTCTTCGGGAGACGGCACGACCAGCTTGATGCGCCGAAGACCAGCGGAGAGGTTTTCCAGGTCATCGGCCGCACCAGTTGATCCCGTCTGTTTCTGGTCCGCCAGCTTGGACGGTCGATAAGCCGATGGTACCTTTGGTACCGGAGGAGGTTTTCGAGGACTCGCCGTGCGTTTAGAGGTATTTGCTCCTCGAGCACCCCCTGCGGTCTTGCGTCCCCCAGCAACCTTGGCGGGTGGCGCAGAAACAGAGGTGTCTGGTGTAGCAGCAGCAGCAGCAGCAGCAGCAGCAGTCTGGCTTTCGGAATTGACCACCAGTTCAGCCATGCTCAGAGGTTCCACCGAGATCTCGGCGGTAGAGGTGCTCTTCCGACGACTGACTTGCACGGTGGGAGAAGCCTCGGTGGCGGTATCGGGCAGGCTGTTGCCATCAATCGTGGTGCGGCGATTCTTTCGGAGCGTTTGTTGTCGCGGTGTTGCCGGTCGCGACAAGAATGGAGGGGACCTTGTTTTTCGTACGCGCAGCTGTCGCTTTTCGTCGACGGGCAGAAGGGCGGAGGCACCGGGTGCAACATCCATGCCTTCCAAAGCGAGCTGACGATCACGACGCTGTCGAGATGCTTCCGCATTGAGTTCGTCAGGTCGGCAACTCACCGTTTGCCGGCTTTCCTCAGGAATCAGAACCTTGGCAAGCTCTTGCGCGGCAGTCGTCCAGTCCACTTCCGGGATGGGGAACACAGTCGGATACCCCCCAGCATAAGAGCCAAATGACCTTCGGTCACGGGCGATGGGATGGACCTTGGCATCAAATGATTTGGTGGACGACAGAAAGGTGGGTATTGCTTTCTCCCGCTTGACCTGAGGCGGAGCCAGGCCCTCGAGTTGGGAGAGATATTCTGAAGACCACCACTGGCGCTCATATTCCAGATCTGCAGGAATGGTCCCCTCCGTTGGGGCGTGCGCCTCTCCGAGTCCAGCAAGATGACTGAGAACGCCGCTGGTGAGCGCACGGTCACTGTAGCCACCTTCCAGAACACTGATCACACGTCCGTCCACTCCGAGGCCTTCTTCTTGCGACATCCGCACGACATCTGCCGTGAAGCGAGCATAAAACTCGGTGGGGACATTGACCTTGTGTCGCTGCATGCCGGTGCCCTCCCACTCGCTCGCGTCGAAGCCGGCGGAGATGAAAATGGCGGCTTTGGGGGTTGGCCCCGTCGCAGCAGAAAGTCGCCGGGTGTGCGCTCGTAGGAACGTTCGCGCTTTTTCGATCAAGACCGTGTATTTGGTCCGATAGAGTTCCCAGAATTGCGCTTCCGTCTCCCACGTCTCCAAGTGGACATTCCACACCGACTGACCATGCGCATTGTCGATGCAGATACTCGCATTGCGTACCTTTTCCGGGTCACCGCCTTCACATGGATAGGAATTGATATCATGAAGACTGTAGTATCCAATCGCGGTCTTCTTGTAAGCTGGCGCATTTCGTGCGGCCATCGACGCCTGGTAGTTGTGATTCCACACAATCTCTTGCGAGCCGTCGCCGTGATGGAGATCAAAATCCAGAATTGCGGCGTGGGTCAGTCCATGATGCATGGCGGCATACGAGATTCCTACCAGGACATTATTGATCCAGCAGAACCCCGAGGGAAAATCGGACGAGCAGTGGTGACCGGGTGGACGGATGCAGACAAAAGCACGCGTGGTCGAGCTGCGATCAAAGACCGCATCGACTCCGTCGCAGACTCCACCCAGGGCCCCTTGAAAGGCCTCTAGGGATTCATTGCACAGGTAGAGATCGCCCGAGTGAAGTTCTTGCGCTGCAGGAGTGTTCTCGCGACCCTCGCTGCGCGGACGCACGAGTTCCTTTCCACTCAACGCCAAGCGGGATTCCGCCTTATCGCACATGCCTTTGAGATCGGCCATCCACTGGTAACCGTGCACATGGGTCACCGCACCATCATGCAGCGGTAGCGAGCGCGAGGTCTTGCGGATCTGAAAGGGTGGTGGGGGGAGCAAGTGTAGTTCAAGATCGGGCCGTGGCGCAAACTGCTCCCCCCGGTATCGTCGACCCATGCGAACGTATGCCGCGGATATACCCAGGACACAGGCCTTGATGCGCTCGGGTCTCTCCACAATGGATGCGAGCAGGGACTTGGAGGCCCGGGGCCGTGAGAATCGATGTCCGTAACAGGCATCGTGAATGATCACCGCGGTCTTGGACTTGAGGTCGACAATCTGGTGCAGGTCCACCTCTTTTCGGAAGTGTTCCGCGGCGACGGAGGCTGCGGTGGGTGGTTGTGATTGCGGTTCCAGGTAAAGGCGCGGGGCCATGGCGGGTGATCCGATGGGCGGAGACCCGTTCAAATTGGCAGAGGAGCGTCGTGATGACCCTGAACCAGGCACCGGAGAGGAGCGCTCAGTGGATCGAAGGGAGGCCGTCGACTGGCGCTTTTGCAAGGCAGGAATGGATTTGCGCCGCTCGTCGTGGAGAGAGCTCGAGCTGGGAGCACGTCGGGGAGTGGCGTGTGTGCCGTTGCTCATGGGCGCAGAGGGTTGAGAGACTGATCGCAAGGAGGCTGTGGATGTGCGCTTTTGAAGCCTGGGGGGAGGCTTGCTGCGCTCGTCCCGCTGAGCGGTTGGAGGAGACTGGGAGGCGCGTCGCGGTGTGGGCGCGCGATCCACGGCGAGAGCGATGGGATGGCTGGGGCGTGAAGCATGGTCAAGCGGAAGTGCGATGGATGAGGGCGGAGATGGTGGAACAGCAGCGGGAGATGCCAGTGACAAATGATTCAAAGAGTCGGTCAGATCTGAGTGGGAAGAGGGATCTGCCGATGCGCTGCTCTGGGCGTGATCAATCATAAACGGAGCAGGCGGATCACCCCGAGGGGATCTGGAGGGGTCCATGATGCAATAGGAGCATCTAGCGGGGGAGGGATCACGGAGCTTCGAGGGGCTGACAATGGGAGAGAATGTGTTGGTGGTGTGTTTCTGAATGCCAAGCTGTCAGATGAGAAATGAGGACTGAAAAGAGGAGGAACCTGGAAAGATGAAAATGATGTCCGTTCTTTGAAGAGGAGAAGGGAGGGCAATACTCAGTTGGATGGTGGCCTCCTTCTTTTTTCCTTACTGGGCGGCGCCTCCTTTGGACGGGCAAGGGGCTCAAGTCGATCGTCAGGGCTCATACCACAGACTCCTACAAAGACATTCTTTTTAGAAGGAGAGACTTGCTTGTTTGATTGTTTGATTCTTTGGTTTCTGTCCTTTCTCTTGATCACTGGTAGGTCTCTTACTATACTTAGCCTTCTCTTCATTTATGTGCTATTATATCGTTTACATTGTTACACGATGGTGTCCGGACTTCCTCCTGAAGCTCCCTTGGAGCTTATTCGGAGAGACCCACATCCACACCTGCAAGTCCAAGTACTCGCTCACGAAAAGTATAGCAGAACAGCGATACAAATAAGTAGTCAACATAAAACAGTATTCTGTGAAAAAGCTCTAGTGTAATTTTGTCTATGAGTCTCTCAGGTCAACTTCTCTCCATCTGTCCATCTGGAGACCAAAAGCACACCCGGTGTGTATAGTCAACGCCGAGCCTCAGAAAAAAAGAAAAAAAAAAAAAGACACACCCCTCCCGCTGTCCAACTCCACGATCCTTTTTTCCCATTTCCATAAAAAACGCCATAAAGAAGAAACACACCAAAGCGGGCAACTCCTTCTCTGGAGGTGCATTAAACATTCTCCCTCCCAAAAAAAAAGACTGCGCCATCCCCAGGAATCATAACACCATGGACCCAGACCAAACTCATTTCTCATTTTGCTCCTCCTTCTCGTCTCATCGTGACCACAGCCCTCTCCATTGATACCACTGGTACAATCGCCGACCCAGTGAGGCTTTCTCTTCCAACGACTCCTGTGACTGCCGTCCTATTCTTCTCTCCTCCTTTCGGATCTCCTTTTGTGTCTTGAATCCGCGGGTGGCGTGGGAATGGCAGAAGCAGTGCATGTGGACCGTCTCGATGCTCACTCCACGGCAGTTGTTAAGGCGAAGACCGGTACAGGCAGTATATCCGGCATCCTCTTCACAATGACACCAGGCATAAAGGGTGTAGTATTGGCGGCACATGGTGACGATGATCAATTCAACCCAGTGTCAAAAAAAGAACTTGGAAACTGGCGCAGGTAAGATAGTCGAGGTCAGAGCCGGCAGATGGGTCTGTCTGTGGAATACTTGAGAATGAGGCTCAAGAGAGGCAACCAGTGTCGAGAGCCGAGATTCGTCGGGGATTTTGCTTTGTTGAAATGATGTCTTCGGGTGACGGTGATATTTCTGTTTGGCGATGGAAACGACCGTGTGTGTAGTACGTCAAGAAGAGAGGACGACGGTATCAAATTCAGAGCGGACTGCTCCTGGTCTTTTCTATAGGCCAAGAAGCGCAATTTGCAAAAGTTGCAAGATGCTTATCGTCCCTTCACAACCGACAGTTCAAGCACTCGGTACTCGATGCTTACGAGGCAAGGCCTCCAAGTGAGCGAGTCGAAGGAGAATGGTAATTCAAAAAAAGAAATATCAGACCAGCTGACGGTACTGTAGACTCAGAGGAAGCGACTGACAGCGACAGACAAGGAAGCACCCAAAGACCACTGAGATCAAAGGCAAAGCGGGCTAGGGACTGGAATGCCGTCGAGCTCGATCACGATCAAGCGCGCCAGGAGCAGAAAAGTGCAATTGAGAATGACAGGGCTTCTGCACGCCGGGGAGGGTTGCCGCGGATCATGAGCTAAAAGTAGTCCATGCATCCAAAGCTCAAAGCCAAAAAGAATAATGGATCTTTGACCGATCCACGGTCAAAGAAATCATCTGACGTCAAAGAAGAAGAAAATCGGGAACACAGCGGGGAGTGGATAAGAAGAAAGTGGCAGCTTGAAGATTTTAAAAAAAGTAAAAAAAAAAAAAAGAATGTTTTGGTCAGAATGTAGCGCGTTCTACGGGAGGAGGGGCATAGTATGAAGTAGCCAAACACCATTCGGATGGCTGGAGAGGTTTGCTCCAAATGTTGAAAGTAGTGTACATCACGACGGCCTGATTTGGTCGTGCATGGGTCTGTCGAGGAATCAGCAACAGCTTACTGGACTGTTTGACGCCGGGAGCCTAGACCAGGTAGCTGCCTGGTGTGCATCATGCAGGTGCTCCAGACCCATACTGCTCAAGGCTGGGTCGGATCTGTTTTTCATTTGTCTGAAAGGCTTACAAAGGGAGAAGTATAGTGCATACAACTGTAATATCGGTGACTTCTTGTTACATCTAGTAAATGCTGAGCCACGGAAATCAAAGACCTTCTCACCCACGTAGTAACCAGTCAACCACTAAACCAGAGTGGCCAGTGATGGTAATGCGCCAGCACGTCCCTGTGTCTAAGCTACTTTGAAATCATAGCTACTTTTTTTTCTACCTTTTTGAAAATTTGAAATTACCCCTCTCAAGTTCCAAAATGGGCCAGATCATGCTGAAAATAGATCCAATGACCCCTCTTCTTCCTTTTTTTTTAATGCTCGGTAGGTAGTTTGGTGGTTCCACATTGACACATTTCCTAAAATACCAAATGTTACAAAAAAGCACCCAGTGACCGCCCTTCAAAGTTCCGAGGCCCCATCGTGGGCTTGGCCGGCGCCTCGAAAGTACCGCGCTACATGGATGCTGCAGATTGAGCGATGGACGAATCCCCATGCAGAGTGACCATGGGCGTTGAAATAAGGCGACAAGCATGAATGATGCCTCCCCCTTCCCCCCTCCTGCATAATAACTTCATCCAAAATCAGGCCTTCCATGGCATCTAATACTACGAGAGATGGGGGGAGGGGCAAGGTACAAACACATAACCACTGAATATAGTAAGTAGTCACAGGCGCCTGAGACACTTGACATGGTAGAGATCGATCGCTCTAGAAACTCCTGGGTAGCACTCATCTGAAGGGTGAGCTCCGAGAGTCCTTGGGACTAACCTTAGGGTGGCACTGAGCCATCTGCCAGGTACTATGCCCAGCTTGGGATTCTCTAGTGGTCTCTTCGGAATCAAAAACGGCGACGGCTGGATTCAACGCAGAGTCTAGGGAACCCGTGGCACTGAATACTCACAGTTTCGTCCTGCAGTCCGGTCCGTACTTCAACTCCACTTACTGCTTACTTAAATACTAAGTTGTAATGAAACCACTGGTCAGGCGCACTAAATGGGAGGCCTGAGTCTTTGAACTTTTTGACGAATCGCTGACCCACCTTGGAAAGGACTACTGTCTAGTACTAGATGTACTATGGGGTGCCAGTACTACTATCATAGTAGTACTATGTACCTCATATACATCGAACCTGACGTGATGAAGAGCTGTCTAAGTTTCAGTGGGTCCCGCTGTCAGGGCTGCCGCCAGAAGCCGAAGTGGATGCTCGGGACGGTGTCAGTTGGCGCCGGTCACTCGTTGCAACAAAATCATCCAAGCGCAGAAAAATATGAGAGCTCTTGATTGGCTAGATCATGTCCGTGGGCGCGCTCCGTTGCCCTGGTTAGATGGAAATGAGGTCACACTGCTACTCGACCACTTTGACAGAAACATCTCTTTGGTTGCATGAACCGGAGTCGAGAACGACTGGAATCCCGGGTAGACATGAACGAGACCGCCCTGTTCCAGATCTTTCGTCGGTGCTGGTCGTCGCAAACGGCCCGAAGAAGGCGGACGAAAAAAGCGAGCCAAGCTATCGACGGGAGCACAGAAAGACAGCTCGAGAATGGAGGGTGAGCCCAGTTCGGTGGCTGAGGTCGATGTGGCTGTGAGCGAGTTCACTTGTGGCACAGCTCTCCCACAGAGAAATCATGTGACGATAGAGCAGGCCAGACAGCTCCATCGGCCGTAGAGTGTACTGCCTGAGGCACTCTTCCGGCTGGACCATCCGGCGATGAGCTCGGAGATCGCTCTGCTAATCTGCTGAGCATCCGGACGATTTGCTTCTTGCCGAGCTCCACGTTCTCCAAAGTAGAGCATTCTCCCGATTTGGCACCTTGACACACACACACTCCCCTTATTCCCGTAATCCCCTCCTTTCCAACCTCTTACATCAAGCGGATATCTATTCATCAACAAGCCAACGAGAACCGCCCGTCTCTTCTTTACCCCCCCGGTCATTGCCATGACCACTCCATCCACCACCTCCGAGACATCCAACATGGCCGTAGCCGCCACCCCCGCGCGCACCTCAACTCTCCTCACCAACCTCTCCGCCGTGACGTCGCGCATCGCCGCCGCCGTCTCCAATTCCCCCACTCCATCCAAACCCGTCCGTCTCGTCGCAGTCTCCAAGCTCAAGCCCGCCGCCGACGTTCTCGCTCTGCACCACTCCCCCGTCGCCCACGCCCACTTCGGCGAGAACTACCTGCAAGAACTCCTCGAGAAATCCCGCCTTCTCCCACCAACCATCAAATGGCACTTCATCGGCGGTCTCCAATCAAATAAGTGCGTCACCCTCGCCCGCGACGTTCGCGGCCTATGGGCCGTCGAAAGTGTCGACTCGGAAAAGAAAGCCACCCTTCTCGACAAAGGGCGCGGTGAGCGCAACCCGGACGCCGAGGAGCGTGAAGCCGAAGCCCAAGCTGCCAAGGAGCCTGGTTCCGAATCACGACTGCGCGTCTACGTCCAAGTCAACACCTCTGGCGAAGAGAACAAGGCGGGCGTGGAACCGGCACAAGCGTCCGCGCTGGCCAAGCATATCCGGGAAAAATGCCCGCGGTTAAAATTGCAGGGAGTCATGACGATCGGAGCGATTGCCAGATCCCGGGCGACGACGCCTGAGACGGAGAATGAGGATTTTGTGTGTTTGCGCGAGACGCGGGATCGCATCGTTTCCGAGCTGGGGTTGACGGGGCCGGACGCCGAGTTGGAGTTGAGTATGGGGATGAGTTCGGACTTTGAGGGAGCGATTGCGTTGGGGAGTGATCAGGTGCGGGTGGGAACGACCATCTTTGGTGATCGGCCGCCAAAGTCGGAGGCCAAGGTTGTTTGAAGGTGCGAGTCTGAATGAGGTCGACATATCTTGGTTGTATAAATCGAGTAAAAGTGGTTGTTGCATATCGCAGCGAGGGCCAGTTATAGATCAACGAGGTTTTCCAAAAGGAAGACCGGCGCGTCATGTGCCGGCGACTTGGGCTGCAAGTCTGCAGTGTCACCACTCGAACATGATCCCGGGTCCGCATTGTCGATCAAACCGAGCATATACTTTGGGGGGAGAAAACATGGGCATTCGCATATACAAGACACAAGATCACATATCCTGTAACCATATGCGTGATAGGCAAAGAAAAAAAAAACACAACAAAAAAAAGGCTCGCTCGTTCCAAAGAATTGATAGACGGGGAAAAAACCTGTCAGAAATTCTACATGCATATATTTCCCATCAATGTTGTTTACACGGTGCAGGCCATATGAGAAACTTATTATGGGGCCCATCCCTTCCTGGTTCACTTGACACCCTAGCGCCAACGCAGACCTAATCGAGAGAATCTCTTCGGAGACCCTGCGATAGCTTCTGTTCCATCTGTCGCGCCAGTCCCTGGGGTACACCTTCTTTGGTGGCACGGATGGTAACCCGGTACATCTATATTGAAAAGCCAAAAAAGTTAGCGTGCCCGTTTCGATCCGAACTCATGAGCCCCAGACAGTGCCCGCCGCATTAGACTTACCGATTTCTCGTAATTGGGCTCCAGCCGCAACAGACACCCGGTCTTGCCCTCCTCGAACTGGAAGACACCGCAGCCGACAATGTTCCGTGGATTAGGGTCAACACCATCCAAGATCTTCCAGGCGAATCCCTCCACTACCTGCCGGGTATAAGACTCGGTGATCACCTTGTTCTTGCCGCTAAGACCAAAGGTCTTCTGCGACTCGAGGGGTCCGTCGCCGATTTGACGCCAACGCTTGAAGAAGTCTTCTGCAGAAAGGGAGGATGGTTCCATGTACCGATGCATCAGAACCGGCAATTGCAGGGTGTAGGCCTGCAGTGCACCGGCCAAATAGGAGATACGGATAGTGGGTGCGTCGGAGAAGGGACCATGTGAGACGCAAAACAAAGTCTGCTGAGTCTGCCCAGCGGCGGGCACGCTTGAATCGGGGAGATTCTTCGTGTCGATTTTCAGGTTGGGCGCAGCGGGATTCTCCACGGTCGTTGTCAGGGAATTGATGGCAAATGCAGATTTGTTCGAGATATAGATCTTCACAACACCCATGTGGGCACGGTACTCTGACCGCAATCCGACGTGGATCTGGGCATCCTCAAACAGCACCCCCTCGTTCGAGAAATAAAGTCGGTTATATCCAATCTCCCAGTCAGGGCTCAAGTGAGCGGCGCTGGCAAGATTGGGGGCAGGAGCTGACGGGCCACTGAAATCCAAGCCAGCCAGATCGCCCGAGGCGCTCGTGGCACTGGTGGGCGTGCTTGAGCCATTGGAGGTTGAACGGGTACCGTTGACAATGGTGGTGAAGCTGCGTTTGAGGCCCGTGTGCTGCGCCAGGAGGACTTCCTGCTTGTCGGCATTGGCATCCTTGCCACCCACCACCCAGGTTTTCTTCTCGCTAGTGCCTGCCGTCTTTTGGTGGAGCCGAGACAGAAGAATGGATGTTCTCTCCGAAAAGGGTGGCATCTCATCACAAACCGTTCGCAGAAGATCGTCTGTAGGGAGTGTTGCCAGTGAGAGGTATTCGAACGCCCGCTGTTGTAACTCGGAGTCGGGAGAGTGGCTGTAGAGGCGGAAGATTTGTAGGAGTTGCGGCTTGATTTCGGGGAACAAATTGACGAATTTCACAAATGAGGACAAGATCATGGCTCGAGCGTTGTCGGACCCCGTGAACATTTTACCCTGAAGAGCCAGGAATTGTTCGATGGGACTTGAGCCAGCATTGTCGGCAATCAGATGGCCAAATTCACCCAAGACATAGCAGCCAATCTTTACCAAACTCTCGTGGCATTCACTCTTCAGATAGCCGAGCAGTGTATGGGCCGCATAAGCCTGTAGTTCCTCGTTGTTGGTCACAATTTGAATCACTCGTTGCCAAACTTCATCATTGACATGTTCACCCGCCAATGATAAGAGCTTGAGAGTCATGTCAATATACCATTGCGCATCAGTGGCATACTTTTCCGTCAGGATGGCCACCTTCAGAACCATCTCCTCGCGAATGGCATAGTCGGCAGTCTGCAGATACCGCAGCAGCTCGTTGACGATCGGGCCGGCGTTGGTGGTATCACACATGCTGTAAAGTAGGTCCAAGCCCTTCCGACGAACACTGATGTCTCGGTCGCGGAGGGATCCCAGAATGATGTTCTGGTGCTTTTTGATCGGATCGAGGGTCTCTGCTCGAGCAGCAAAGTGAGTCAAGGCGTCTAGACCCAAGTAACGAACATTTGTTTCGCGAGACTGGATGTATTTGCCCAATCGCGCGGAGATCTGAAGCATGAGTGTATGCTCAGAGTCGAGATGAATAAGAAGGTTGATAGCTTCGAAGAGAATGGCATTTTGGGCGTTGTTTTGTTGGACGTTCTTGGGCGTCTCCATGGCAGACTGCATGATCTGGGCCAGAGACTCGCGAATGATCTCGCGGACATGGCTGTCTTGTGACGGAGGATAGTATTGCAATAATCGCAAAAACTTGACTTGAATCCAGGGGCACGGCACACGGTAGTAAAGGTAGTCGGGCGCGATATCGTTCTCAATCACAATGCGCTTTAATCGTTGGGCCGCCTTGACATAACAGCCTTTGTATTCTTCGGGCAGATCCTGCGCAAGTGCCATTACTAGCGAGGTGACAGATAGGGTCACACCCATATCAGGGTCGTCCATGATAGAGATTATACGCTCCGCCCATTCGTTCCGGACGATGCCTGGATGCTTGCGGTATAGTCGAAGCAATGTGAGAGCGGCCTTCTTCTTGACGAACGCCTTTGAGGTTCTGCAAGAGCATCAGTTTCCATTCGCCCTTCCCACGCAGAAAGTCCCACACTTACGGGGAAATCAGGAGTCGGTGAACCTCCGTCGCCAGGGCTTCTCCAAGTTCTCGACCACCCACGTTGGCCACGGCGTGTAGGGCCAGACAATTGAAAAGCTCATTGTTGTCAAGCAAGTCCTTGCGAATACTGTTCACGACCAAATGTAGCAGCTCATGCTCTTCGTGCAAGAACAACGTCACTGCCAGGTAGCCGATCTGCTTCTCCGAGTATTTGTTCGAGGAGATCAAATTGACCGCTTCCAGATGACCAAAGTCCACATCGTACCCCTGAATGTAAACGTAGAGCAGCTTGCACACGTATTTCTTCTTCTGGTATCCGTTGAGATTGCCGGCCTTGAACTTTTGTCGAATGTTGGCCAACTCCTTATTCACCCGCTTCTCCTCCAGTTCTCGCGCCCGCGCATTGCGCAGATCTGCGATGAACTGGACAAGCCCTCGCATCGAAGACATCTTGTTGGAATGATTTGTCGCTCGACACGCCCTGGGAGTTTGACGAATTGCGCGCTCTCGTTCGGAAGTATCCTAATGGTGTCGGAGATGTGGGGTTTGATGTACAGGGTTTCGCATGCCACGCGGAAGAGGGGACCTCAGGGGGTTCGCAGTCGTAGACTCGACGTCACGCAATCATGTCCCGGCGTTGTCGTCGTGCTGGTAGAGCATTTGCTAACAGACAGACAGGCGGAGACGGGACGCGAATGCGAAAGTCAGTGGGAGGGCTGGCTCGGAGACGGAGTTCGGAGACAGGGGGGGGGGGGGGGAGTGGTTTGTCGATCGCGGGTGCCGCTGAAGTGGATGCAGCTTTAAGGCTGTCAGCGATCACACAAAAGAGGTAGAGTCAAGAGTGTATTTATTTTCGAGAACCTACAACGTGATAACCTCGAGAAGAAGTGCGTTCTGATACCTCACCAGGAAAAATCGAGGCTTTCCTCAAACTCGATGGGTCTTCCTACTGTACCACAGCTCATGCTCGGTCTTTCATCGAAATCATGGTTGCTGCTCGGTCCAGTACCGCAGCTCCGCTGTGGCGCAGCGGAACAATATTAATTCGATGTGGCGGTGCGGGCTATGAAGTCCAAGTATGTCTGGTGGCTTGGCGTCTCAATTGGGATTGCAGTACTACTGACTCAGTAGTACTGAGTCTTGCACTCTTCCAAGGTTACCACAACTAGTCAAGTCCTTTGGTCGTCGTCCTGGAGATTTATAATCTCAAGTAGCCCTCGATATCTTCGGCGCAAGAGCGAAGTTGATTCTTCAATTCATTGCACTCGCTATTCTGCTCGGCACTTTAGACCATGCCAGGCTTGGTTCCACGAATCCTTCTCGTACCTCTCTATATGCAAGATCTCATAGCATCTTATACTCTATGAGACCATCTGTTGGTAACAGATTGTTGGAAGAGAACATTGATTTGTCGGGGGTGTTTTCTAGCTTCAATAGACGCAACAGTCGTGATTTGCGGGACTATGCTTTAGTATTTATTTTCCACGTCTTCCAGAGCGCGTCGCTTAAGAATTACTAGCAATCCAATGGAATCTTCACTTTGCTCTTTAGAAAAAGTAATATGTTAATTTGTCTCCCGATGTCGAGAATTTGTCAACTGGATGAAGGAGAAAAATGATTACTCCGTGTCCCGTCGAGGAATGACCAGGCTCCCCAGACTCGCAACAATGCCGGCCAGTCCTTGAGTGAGAATGCAAAAGAGAGTCCATGAGGTAGTCCCGCCATAACGCCAGCCTTCCGGTTCCCGTAATAAAAATGCAAATTAAAAGCAAACTCTCAAATGAGGTGCATCATGAATCATCAGTGCCTTAGGCGCGGGTAGTGAAGTCTTGCTCCAAAGCGGACTCAATAGCCTCCACTTTTTCACAGGTGCAAGAGGCTAAAGAAAACAGGACTCATTAGTCTCACGCATTCATTGCGTCATCGAGTAAGATCAACAAGGATGTGACAAAGACTTACAAGCAGGACGAGTGCCACAAGCACACTTCTCACCCTCGACAGGCTTGTTCTCGGTGGCAGCACGCTCGCAGGTGCACTGACCAGCGGGACGAGAACCTGGAATCTAGATTAGTATCATGACTGAACCGTCTTGGCAACCAAGAGTCCCAAAAGAAAAAAAAGAAAAACTTACGGCATGAGCAGCGCGGGCCAGAAATGTTGTTCTCAGTGGAAGCCTTGTTGCAGGTGCAGTGGAGCGCCGACTCCTTGCCGCAGGAGCACTTGGCTTGAGCGGCGCAGACGCAGCCTCCATCCTTGGAGGTCTTGCAGCAGGTAGTAGCAGGGTGAACCATGATGACGGAAGTTGTTTGGTCTTGAGAGAGCAGCTTTAGATGATGAGGAATCGAATCGTGTAGAGAATCGACGGAATGTGGGTGAGAGTCAGAGATTTGATTTAAATCGTGGTTCTCAGGTTGCAAGAAAGTTGAATATGAGCTTCTTCTTGGTTCCTAGCAGGGAAGCTATGGTTTTATACTCGTCTACATGCGTCACTGGCCCATGGACGATGTGTCCTGATTAGTTTTACCTACATGTTGATTGGTTGATGGTCATGGTCACGTGAGTACGAGCTGTCATCCCACTCCTGCTAATTGGCCCGTTCGCCTCTCTGCTCAACTTGCCGTGTAATGGACGTCTTTCAACTGGTCCAGCTTCCCCATGATGACCATTACCTGCTCTGTGATTCGAGAATCAGCTCTTTCAGGGAACACAGCTTGCGGGAGACTCTCTGGACGTGGCGCAGAAGACGGAAATTTCCGTGATTGAAAAAACCGCAAGACAGGTCGAGGAAGGCACGAGGTGGAGAAGGTCAAAAGTAAGCTTATGCAGCTCGTTTCGTGCTGGCACACTTGGGTGGAGATGGCTGGAGCTTATCGTGGACATGCGTCATCTATAAAGTACGTAGACCATGAATCCAGAGAATAAGTCGAGCATGCGCAGCCGAGAGAAAACTTTGTCATTCTTCAGAGTGACACTCAGAGCACACTCCCTTGCAGTCCAAATAGTGGTCTCCTTTGAAGTCCAGGGGAACCGCCAATGCCTGAAGTTGGGGACCGGCGATGAAAGTAAGTTCTCTGGAACGTGGGATGGCAGTACTCCCGTGTCGCGAGCCGAGTGTCAAAGATTTGGATTGTGAAGAACCGTTACCATGATAGATCTCTTACATAAGGACATGGAATTTTAGGGAAGAGCTATTGCCTGAAAGTCCGCTAGAGTCGGTATTCTACTGAAATTAATCATTTTGCTCGTCCGGGGGTCCGTCTGAGAAGTGCTTGCTTTTGGCGATAAATTCATGCTGGCTGAGACACGATAACCAAATGATTTGTTCTACATTATTTTTCAAAAGTATAATTGACGAAAGACTTGACATAAATTGTACGGGAGAATTGGGTAGGAGATACTTCAATTGATTAAAAATTCCGTGGGAGATGAGAGAGACAACTCGACACAACTCACTGTCAAGAGGCATGAGTTGTATTCGAGTCCCAGTCACTCACTGAATCAAGAGGAAAGTAGCTGTGGTGTCAGACTATCAGGGCTCTTCTCCATTAGCTGGACAACCACCTGCAGCCGGCTTTTTGTAGGAAACGCGGGTATCTTGGCAAGCCTTCTCAACCGTTGTAGGTCAAAGAAGGCAGTGCTATCCGGAAGGAGGACTGTGCTTCATCACACAAGCTTTCGCTCGGCGACGACAGGTGATGTGTTTTGCCGATTTTCAAGCTTGAGTCAGATCGTGTGTCTCTCCATCTTTGTCCAATTCATGTGCGCAGTGTGGGCTGAGGTCGGACCTGGAGTGATTGTATATTTCCAGGCCAGGCTCCTTTAGCCGATTTCACGCCCACTCGAAAGATGGCATTTGATCTGAGTCGAGCCAGTGAACTTATCGCATAGCTGCGAGATTCCTGGGACATCTTTGCCACATCGTGATTGAACGAGCGATTTCGATATCCAGCTCACTACCACCCTTAAGCGGGCCTGAGGCGGTTCGGCATGTTCATGTAATCAGGGCCATCGAGTTCATCGAGGTCGTGGTTCGAAGCTCAATTTCTTCCAGTCTCTTCCCATCTTTGCGGCGCAGAGAAGCAGGATGATCATTTTCCATGACCAGGTGGACTCTTGCTGCTCTTACGCAGGCGACATCACGGCTTGAAATGACTCGCCCGAGGGAAGCGGGCCACACCACCCGTACACGTCACAGCGACACTGTTCAAACCGGGGACAACTGTTGAAGCAAAAGACATGAGCACCGTTTCACAATCCAAGCCACGTCCTCTGCACGTGCGCGCGAACCATAGGCATAAGCCCCATCGTGCGCACATGTATTTTCTTCTCTTCTCTCCCCCCATTCTTCTGTTCCACTTACTAGACGGGTTCCATTCCAAACACGATATGCCACACCTTCTCCATCACCCAACCCACGCCGAAATTATCCGTCAGCTCCGTCGTGGCCATCCACTCGAGAATCCGCTCATAGTCCTCCTTGGGTCGCGCGCGGATCCGATCACGCGACACGGCGAATTGTCCACAACAGACATTCCCAATGGTGTCGGGCACTTGGTCAGCATTCACGGCAAATAATTGCTGGTATGCCTGGGCAAATTTGGCGCGGATATCGTTATTTTGGAGGTCGCTGGCACTCGGGCTGTTCGGGTTGACGGCCATTGGACAGCCGGGATTATGTTGGCAGCGAAGGTTGACGTAGCCGTGTGCGTCGACGGCCTGGAAGCGGATGTTGCGCAGGGTGTTGATCGTGTTGGGGCCGAAGAGATCGTTGTGCCATTGTTCGGCGAAGGCGTGGACGAAGATGGAGTAGGCAGGGAGGCGATCGTAAAACCGGACAATGTAGGACAAGTACGCAGCGGCTTCGCGGCCGCGCCATGTCGCAGGCTCGAGGAGATTCTGTCGCGGCGGTTGTTCGGTGGAAAACACAAAGGGGATACTGTCACTGCAAGAAGACGCACATGGGTTGAATTGCACCAGGTGAGCCACCAAACTTTAAAAAAGAGAAGAAAAAAAAACACAAAAGCAAAGCACCACACCTATAGTGGGGAGAAAGACAGCGTATCAGATTCCAGGGAGATTCCATGGAATTTTGCAATGTACCTTTCGGAGCAGTAATCCAACAGCCACGTTAGATCATCAGTATGAATCGAGGCCAGAACCAGACCCACGCTGGCATTGCGGGCGGTAGACGTGTACGCGTCGGTGAGGGTCGACAGCTTGTAGACGATCTCTTGCCGATGGAACGAGGCGGCTGGAGCGGGTGGGTTTTTGTTATCAGATCATCAATCAACTTAATCCGATGATTTGCTTGCTCTCCCTCTCTCTCTCTCTCTTTCCATCCTTTTCTTATGCAGACTCCCAAATTCTCAGAATCTTCATCTTGTGTATCGTACCTTGTCCTGGCAGAGCGTGGTTTCGATGGAGAAAATACAAGATTTGCAGAATCACCATCACCACGCCGCCAACAATGGCCCACTTGGCATGAAATCTAAACGGCAATTTGGACCTCCACATTCTCACTCGAAAGGGGGAGGAAGAGGAGGGGGGGAGGTAAGCTGGTCGTCAGCGATTGAGCGCGGAAGCAAGGGGGAAATCGATGTCGGTCCACCACCATCAAAGAACAAGGTAGAAACAAGTTGTGGAAATATCGAACGTCTAGATTCGGAACCCAGAAAGAAAACGAAAAAAAAAAATTATAAAAAGAAAACAAAGAAAGAAAAAGGATCGAAGCTTAGCTATCTCAGGTAGGAAGGGAAAAAAATCAATAGCTAAGAGCTAAAAGATAAGAGAGACAGAAGTATTATACGTCAGACGAGGGGGGAAGAATACCCTGATTATGGCCAAGGCTACTAAAAGTCTCTCCATCCGGCTAGCAACAGCGTAGATGGAGCATACTAAAGATGAATAGGCAGGCTTTCCTATCAAATAGGGATCGAAGCTGTTGGTCGTCCGCCTAATGGCGAATAAAGACCAGAGATTGAATGCGGGACCTGGGGCTTGGAAGCTAGGAATTGATCACGATCCCAGCTGTGATTGGATCAGAGATGCGCTTGGATTGGAAATTGGGGGGCCTCAGTCTGGGCTAACAGGTGCCGACTCTGAAAAATAGAGTCCACCAGGTTTTATTCTTGGGGCCAATTCATCGAAGTTTTTATTTTTGTTTTTTTTTATTTTTTTTTCCGCCCCGGTGAGTAGGTAGTCCACACTTGACCGATGAGACTCGCGTTGAAATGTGAATGAGTGAAGGTTCAAAGAACCGACTGTTGATGGTAGGGGAAAAGGGGAGGGGATTGGAAATATCAGAGCTGTTTAGTGTTTACTGTTGACCTGATTGTGGCTGCTACCGACTGATCAAATGTGGGTATGAACAAAATAGTAGGTTGGAGAGTTGGTCACCTTTGAGCCACTCGCTAGATTGCATCTTCCCTCCATATCTCCCCTCTATATGGAGGACAAATAGATAGAAGGGACACGTTCAATACATATTGGACAATCTTCAGCGATCAACTTTTCCCGGGGGGAAAAAAAGGGGGGCCAAAAACAAAACAAAAAAAAACTCATCGGTACATGTGGGGACGTGATTTTGTCCATAATTTATTGGCTTGGGGGTCCTCCTAACTGGTGCAAGTGGAATTCAACAGCCGCTTCATCCGAACACTTGATCTATACTCTGGCAAACCGCTGTCCAACCACCTAATTCCTGAATCTCATATAACGCTAGACATCATTGATCAACATGGAAAAAAATAAAAGAGAGGCAGTGCATCGCATAATCCTAGTAGTGGAAGCCTGAGATGCCGAATAACCGAGGGCACCACAGTTCTAGAATACATGAGATTTTCTTTGGAGAATGCATAATCTCTCTACATCGACCAATAGACCCATATGAGACATGCTGAAATTGTCAGATCGAATAGGGAAAAAAAAAACCTCATCCTCCAGTCTGCGATTCTAAGAGAAGGTTCTCGACAAGAACCCAGTACCTATACTTGGCTGGTGTCAACAGCTCAACTTTGGGGCGCACCTCACCGACACACTTGAACACAAAGCTTGAATGGCCCAGGTACCCTCGCCATCAACGACGAGAGCTAGACAGTCTTAAGCAAGGATCCAGCAGCCACGGTCATGGATGTTCATGAGAACAACCCCCCACCCCCGCCTTGTCTTGCAAGCACAGTGATTGAAAGATTCACTCTCGCCAAATGAGACCCATTCAGGGCCGCCTCCACTAGGTTATCTCTTCAAGGTAAAGTACGTACTACGGGACCCCTCAAAACCCCCCTTTAAAAGGTCATCCAAACTCTCAGTTACAGAGTTTATTCCCGAGTAACGACCTTTTCGTATTCTGCTATCTGAAACCCACAGGTGATATTGGCAGAAAAGCTACGGTCGCACTGTCCCTGTCAGATTATTCTAATTGCAAATTGTACATTCTCCAAAGACCGAGTCTGGGTGATCCGCTCGGTCGCTGCATTGGAAACTGGAAACTGGAAATTCTTGTCCTTTCATTGCACCTCAGTCTGAATCTGATCCATGAGGCTCTCGGATAGAATTTACTCGAGAAAGACCAGTGGAAGGCATCATTCTGAATAAAAACAATGAATGAAAAAAAAAAAAAACAATCCCGGAGAAGGGCTGTTGTCTCGCGGAAACGCACTGGGTCATTGATCTATTTGTACTCTCTCCGTGTGGTCATGCTCAAGCTAGGACTCCCGTGAATCGTATTCAACATTGATTTATGGAAACGCTGCAGAAAGTTACATATGAATAGGTGCCCGGAGGAACAGTGCTCTTGTTGATCATCATATTTCAAGTCATAAATCTCGTGAAATTCCATGTACATCAAGCAAATTCTAGGTCTAATTATGGTAAGTGGTTCGTGTCGGCATCAAAAGCTTGCTGTGCGGGCGCGGGAGATTGGGTATCAGGGTTCCAATGGTTGCCGCGCCGGTGAGAGAGTCCAGATATTCCCGGATCAAATCAATCATTCAGCGGCCGGATCCTTGGATCGCAGGCGACAAGGGAGTGTGCACTTTGTGCGTAGGAAAGAAAGCTCGTAAGCGTCCAGCCGTGCAGTGCAGCCTCGAAGACATCGAGAGGGGGGGACCGGAGTTGAGAAGCGACATTCTCGTCGACTGGATTTCCACAATTCGAGCTATCGGCAAGAGGCGAGTCCCGGTGATGGCCTGATGCTCTTTCTGAAGGGGATTGGCCTTGGACGCAGAGGCAATAGCTCCGGAAGAAAAAAAAAATAGGCTGTCCCTCGGGGAAGGAAAGAATGGAAGAGGCCATATGTTATGCCCGTGTCGACCACTGGCTTCAGCGTATTTCCTCATCACAAATGATGGTGTGCGATGGTCCTCGAGTCTTGGAGCCTTCGCTCGTGCCGAAAGACCCCGGATGTCTGTAATCCCCCTCCTGCAAAGTCGGATCCACATACGAAGGGAACTGCGCGTGGCCCCCATACACATTTTGATGCGCAATCTTGACCAGTTTTCCGAGGACGGCAATCTCCAACTTCAATTTCACACTGTACAGCGTCGCTTTCAGCGTGGTCTGGTACAGGTACAGATTGTTAAATTCGATGACCATCAACGCAATGTCCATCATGATACAGGACACATTGACGGCGAGTAACTGCAACACCGTCTTGCGGCTGCCGGGATCGGAATTGTCGCGGAGCATGCGATTGGTCTTCCACATGTAAAAACTGGAGATGATCACCTCCTGCACGCAGAAGCCGGTGAGTTGAATTTTTTCCATGACTTTGTACCCCGCAACGGCGGTGGGGGCTTGGAGGAGATTAGCGGCAAAGGTGAGGACCGTTGTCGGAACGTGGAGCAGAAAGACATTGGCAATGATCATGCCCTTGACCATGTGTAGAATGCGTTTATTTTCTTGAACCAAGTGCAGGCGGGAGTAGAGCACAAAGGACTGGCCGGTCACCATCGTCCACCAACCGATCGTGAGTAGTGTGACGGGGACCCAGATCGCGGAGGTGAGACCGAAGAATTTGATCAGATAGCCCACCGAGTAAGGAAGGATGCCGATCGACGAGATGAGCATGCTCCAGAAATATGGTCCTTGATAGCGCTTGAAAGTGATGAACACCAAGACCACCAGCTCAATCACATTATACCAGGCGACGGCGACGAACGTGGCGATGGCGATTCGCACGACATCGCTGCCACCTTGGTAAGAGCCGACAATCCAATTGCCTGAGATGTCATGGATGGACGCACTCATCCCTGCCGCTCGAGGGGCATGGAAGACTGGTGTGTGAGTCAGCGCGACCACCTGTCAGCAAAGGTAAGAGAGCAACTGGGGAAGAGTCGCAGAGTGCGCAGGTCAGTTTCGAATATCCAAAGGCCAGGGGAGGTGGAAAAGATGAACAATGATAGTCGGTCCAGGTGCTGCGGGTGAAGATTGGAGAATGGATCGAGGTTGAGAATGGCGGAACGTGTGTCAAATTAACTTTTTGTCTCGTTGGCCCGTGGGGGGATTTATATTTGGATCCATCGTGAGGTTGGGATGTCCAGAACGAGTGCACAGGTCAGTCATCGAGACAGCTATCGGTGTCCAGTCAGACGACTTCAAGCATTCAATGGACGGAGACATTTTCGCCCGATCGGTTGAAGGACCCTCTCGTTCTCTCTCTTCCCTTTGCTCTCTCGTGCTTATATTTCCCCGATTCTGACAATCTCTTTGGTCCTAGTAAATTAACGCATCCCTTGGCATGGAAAGAAAATCCACAGTGGGGCGAACGCCCGTTGCGACTTGCAGGGTTTTTGGGCTTTCCGTCTGCCTGTCAGAGGAGGGCAGGATCAATTGTTTTACTCCAGAGAGCTTGCGGCCAGTCCCATTCGCTTGGTTGTCGATTCGAGGTCGGCGATGAGAGCATGGATATGGCGTGCCGAAGGGGATCATCCTATTTTCACTTTGTCCCCCTGTAGATCAAAGTTTGATCTCAACATCCTTCACCAAAGGGGAACAGAGCACATTGGCCAGTGGACAGACTGAAGCAGAGTTCAGCCACAATCCAGGAACCAGAGATCGGAAGAATCGAGAGACACCCACTGAGTGCCCGGCATACTGCGCGCACTGGACGGGAAGTATACCGGAGACACTTGCCGACCACCGTTCGTCTTCCAAAACGAGTATCGGAGGACCTTCGGGCACCGGGCAACAACCTTGGAAGCATGGAACAGATTAGTCATGCTGACAATGAGTGACGAGAATGCATGACTCTCACGGTTATAAATCCCACCATCGACTGATGTTGGTGTCAATTCAGCTAACAGAAGGATACAGGCGGTCGTCGCGTACCTCGAGACCTTCTCACCTGAGGCACAAGCAATCAGACCCCAAGCGCTAGTCGGGCCATGGCGGCGACCTCCTTCGAGGATCATCGCGACCGCATGTTCGTACTTGGTAGGAACATGAATTTTCCACATTAGACATCAGGACATCAAATCAAGGACAGAAAAAAAAACAGACTCATTGTATAATACAGATTGAAATTGAAACCCCGTGGTGACATAAGGCAAAAGTTTGATCATCATCTCATTAAATGTTCCATTCCAGATTTTCTCCGTGAAACGCCAACCAGTGCTCAAATCGGAGGATTCCATGACTTCTCCGATTGTGGCTAGATTCCAAAACCGAATTTTTAGTCAACAGTCCAATGCGCCTCTTTCTCGTCTTTAGGTTACTCCATGGCTACTTCTTGCTGCGGAGGAATGCAGCAACCTGTTCGTGTCGGGTCACAAAGAACATGCGCTTGCGATCGGATTTCCATACCAAGACACCGATTTCCGCCGCATATTGACAGGGAGCTTGGTATTCTTGCAATGTCGTGAAATCCTTGAAGAGAAAGCCAGCAGTAGCGCGGAGCCGGTCGCGTTCCAGCTGCCACAGTCGGATCTGATCCGTGACTGTTGGTGGTAGAATAGACGGTGGGATACCTGCGGTGTTCGAGGTCGAATGGCCGGCATTATGCTTGCGCAGTTGAGGATGTGCATGTGTATGGAGATAGGAGATGATTTGATCCGCAGTAATGCCCATATCGATGGCGCGGCGTACGGACTGGCGGGTGACTTTACCCGTGACAAGGTTCGGGAAGCGATACTTGAGGGTAGTGAAGAGGGAGATGAGCGAAATTTGCAGGGGCGACGAGGTGTATGCGTAGAGGCGATAGTTGGTTTCGATGACGATGAATCCGGAGCCAGCGCCGGACGCGCCGGGCTGGCCGGCAGGGCCGTTCAAGGAGCTACCCACCGTACTGCTCAGAGCGCTTGAATCCGAGGTCAGTGTGGTCGCCAGTCGCGTGGGATAGAATCGCGTTGCTTCAGGCGACTCTTGGTAGATAATTCCAAAATCGGCGAGATCAGCTAGCGTCCGAAGCTGAACAGATGACAAATATTTCTTCTCGTAGGATTGACCCAGCTCCAAACTACTGAGCAGGAACAAGAACGAGAGAACTTCAACACTGTCCATGCCAATAGCCTCGGCACTCTCAACGTAGAGGATCAAGATATGCCAGACTTGCGTATTGACATCCTGCAGGACGAAGCCAAAGCCGTCCTTGGTGATGTCGACTCGTCGATCGCGAATCTCGACGAGGTGACCAGCCTGAAGAAGTTGCTTGACACCCTTGCTGAGGCTCACGTCGCGCTGGCCGCTGAGAGCACTGGTCCCAACCATGTATCCCAATACACCTTCCCATTGGCGACGCGCATATTCATCTAATTCGGGTATCGACACGCGGTGCTCATTCTGGACAACAGAAAAGACACCAAAGGACTGAGCGTCTTCGGAGCCCATGAGAGCTTTCCGAAGGGAGGATGCGAACGGATTGGTGACCATGTATGCGCTGACATTCTCGGAAGTCAAAGTCTTGGAAAGAATATGAAGACGGCCCAGAATAGAGAGAGCATTATCGCGCTGCCTTGACAAAGGGAATCAGTTGACTTTAGCGACCAGTTCAAGCATATGGAATCACAAATAATGGCGATGTCACACTCACTTCTTGCTCTCTGTTTTCACCCAGAGTTCCAGGTCATGGGTCGGTAGGGGATCTTTCAGGTATAAAAGTGCCATCACAAAGCATTTTGCTACAGTCATCGGTCAGTTCCCACGCGGCGATCTGCATTCGGGGGGAGCTCTGAGATACCCAGGTCAGGCAACATTCGCCGAAAAATCGCAAGCGCAGTAGACGGCTGTTGATACAGCTTGTTAAAGGTCATGCCAGGCAGGCTTTCCAGGTACTCGAGGGGCCGAGACGTAGATGCCGCCATTGTGGTGACCTGAGAGACCTCACGTCTCTGTTTCTTTCGGAGATTCGATGAGAAGAGTGAAGTCATGGCTCGCTCCATAGAAAGCTATTTACGGGGGCCGGAGCGGCCATCTCGTGCAGTTTCCGGGTTGGATGGATACCCTCACTATCTACCGAGCAATGAGCCACGTCTCTGATTGAACCAATTTGACACTGACTGAGCTCCACTATGACTGCGTTGAGATTCGTTAAATCCGTGAGAATGCACTTGCGACCGCATTGTTGGTAATACGATTCTAATACGACCAGCTACGCAGGTCTGGGAATCCTTCCGGGCTACCTCGGGTCTTGAGCCTCGGTAAGCATTAGATTGAGAAATACTTCGTTATCTGGGATGTGATGGTACTGACCAACACGTTCCCAAGACTTTTGAACAATGTGCGCCATTTCTATAGTTACTGCTTGCTGTCAATATAAATTCTCACCTTAAACAGCTCCAAGTCACCGCCGCGAGACCTGGAACAGTCAACTTTGAACTGGAGATCCAAAAAGAACATACAGTATGGTCAATCCCCTACACTGGGTCCATGTCATGGCTATATGCTATATGCAAGGGACAGACTTGAACAGTATCCAACCACATATGAGCTATGCCCTAGACTGATCACCTCTTTGTTCTTAGAACCGCCTCAATATTCTTCATGGCGGCACTATTGCGAGCATGGGTGACTAGCCTGAAAGATTCGACGAGATATTTGCTCGAACTCACACTTTCCTTAGTTGATCTCGGAGGCTCTCTAGCCGTGGCTTCTCGTGGACTTTACGCAACTGGCGTATCTACCGATCTGAATGGTAAGTCAATTGAAGAAATGTCGGCAGGGTGGATCATAAACTGCGACCATTGCTCTTGTCAACACTTCTAACTCTGTAAACAAAGTGACCTACTTGAACTCCGGTGGCAGAATTGGTGATAAAATTATGGCGGTACGTGTACAGACAAGTAATTCTATGACAAGCTCCAACCTGACTGACTGATCGATTTTAGGAGGTTACCTGTGATAAATGTATGGCATGCTGGTAGCCAGTCACCTCGTTCACGGCAAGCGCTTACTAACTTGGGTAGTCGGGAAAACCCTCGCATATACTAACATTAAGTTCACCAATGCAAAAGGCGAGGTTGTTGCTCGCGGAAGCCATACCAAGTGAGTCCGTTCAGTGATGAACATGTCGCTACTTGCACCGGGTGTCTAATCGAACAATCATCGTAGGTATGTGAGCATTGCTTGGAAAGATCCTCAAAACATCGTGGAGGAGATCAACAAGCTTCAGTGATTGATAAATGTTCCTATTCCAATTGGTGGATTGAAGAGCTTGATCACTCAAGTCTATGGCAATCAGGGTGCGTGCCTGTGTGGAACTGGTTGACTTCGTTTGATCTTGAGGCCGATCTTCACCTTGTGTACCTTACCGAGACCACGGCCGCAAAATGGCACTTGAGCAGCTGTTGCCAAATCAATGTGAACTGCAGTATTTCCCCCCGAGATTGATGGTTAGATAGGCCTCTAGGTGTTACTATGTCGGGCTGTCGGAGGTAAGCAAAAAATAGTTCTAAGGTTTGGACGAAGTGCTTTGGCTCGTTATACAAAGATTGAGGGCGAATACAGAATTGGCGTTATTGGATTCCCCTACCAGAAGTATTCAGAGCTCTACAAGATACGAAGAATGTGTATGCATCCATTGCACGTTTGATTGATTGATCGGATGTAGTGTTTTCCATTCAAAAAGTAGGACATAGGTTCCTCGGTGACAAAAGCATCAAGAACAGATCTATGAACTTGCTTGCGTATGATTCTTTTTCAAAAACAGATTCGATAAACATGGCGTCTTATACAATGTCTTCACCTTCATCTGGTCCGGCGCCAAGCATCTCCTCGTCTTCCTCCCGTGGAAGCTCTTCGCCATTTGTTGTGGCATCCCCAACGGCTGCATCACCAGCACCCATCGCCTTGACCTTGGCTTGCGTCATCTCAAAGACGTACTGACCAAGATGCTCTACACCCTCCATGGGAGTCCCCTCCACCGGAGCGTCCAGCGCTCGAGTACTTGGGAACATCTCACCTGGAGCAAGCATCAGCTTGTCAGGGCGTTGCAAGAGACGCTCAAAGGCAGGTTGAAGCTCATAGCAAGTCTCGAAGATTTCACGGCGACCGAGAATGTAAAGTCCAAGACGAGCACGGGACAACGCCACCGTCAAACGACGCACGTCACGAAGATAGCCCACAGTGCGTGTGCGAGTCAGTGAGAGAATGACATCTGGCAGAGTCAAGTGTTAGTGAAAGGTCATGTTTTGTTTCGTGAAGGGCAAAAAAAGCTTACAGTCATTCTGTTCTCCCTGGTACCTATCCACTGTTGTCACGATCTTGGGCATCCCGAACAAGGGGTTCTTCGCGCAGCGATGGCTGAGAACATCTCGAATGAGAGCAGTTTGTCCAGCATATGTCGCCAAAATCGAGATTTTGTCGGCCGGGTAGCCGAGCAGACGCATGTACTGGAAAAGTGCAACAGCATACTCTGCCTCGCCCAGGTTCTGAATGAAGTGTGGAGTTGGCTCGCGTTCACCGGATCCCTGATAATCAGGGACATTGATGAATTGGTAATCGAATTGGAATCCGGCGTTGGCTTGCTTGAATTCTTCGGCAGTCTCCGTGACGGCAAGGTCACCCAGGGACTCATAACGCCATCTGAAGAGCTCAGCAATACTGGGTCGAGCACGAGCTTGCTTGTCTAGCGTGATCACGGGAACGCCAAGTCGCGCCAACCGCAGAAACAGACTTTGTTCAAAGTGGGCGTATTGACGGAAGGCGAGGTTTTGAATAATAGGCGAATTCTGCAGATGATCACCACATAGCACAACTCGCTTCAATGGCAGCTCGCCATTCTTCAAATTTTGCATGGCGGCTGGAATGAAGCTTTCGATCTCAGTGATCTGAGCAGCTTCCTCCATGACTACGTTATCGTAGTGAAAGCCCAAGTCTGCAATTTCCTGGCGTCGCATTGCCGCATGCGTAGAGGTCATCGCGATGACTCGAGCTTCTTTGATCAACAGATAGTTAGCTTTGTCGCGCTGTTGTCGCAGAATCTCAAATGGCCGAATATCCTCGAGCTCGGAGAAAATCCGCTCGATGTGCCTTTGGCAGCCTGATGCAACATCCAAAAGGGCTTCTCTGGAGGCACCTTCAGGAAACAATGGCTGGGGAGCGTCTGAGAAGTACACATGGAATGGGAAATAGGTAATAATCTCCTCAACCGATACTTGATCAGAGCCGACATGATCCCAAAACTTCGCCCAAGCTGGCTGAACATGGACCGTATTGAAATATCCAGCCGTCTCACAAGAATTGCCATGGGCACCTTCGACATTCATTGATGCCGCAAGCCGCATTACCTCCGAGAGATAATGAGTCCGATTGTCCAGGAAAGAGTCCACACGGCCATGTTTGCTGTAGTTGGTGTCCGTATCGAGCTCCTCCTCGCCGTGACCGAGACGAAGGAGATGGCGCTCATCAATGTCAAGCGCAGTGATTTTTTGGAAAAGCTGGTTGAGCGCTTGATTGCTGTGCGCAATCAGGAGGGTGCGCTCCTTGGGGAAGTTGTGATAGAGATTGTTGATGATCTGTGTCGCGACGTCTGTTTTTCCTGTGCCGGGAGGCCCAACGATGACTGTGAGACCAGGCTGCACGCCCGATGCAATTGCCTCCACTTGCGCGGGAGTGAACCGAACGCGGTTCAACTTTGGGGCATCCACCGGGTAGGGTCCAGGATTGGGGGGTTTGTAGGTTGATACACGGATAGTTGATGACTCGTCGCTCGACTGCTTAGCTTGCTCACGACGACGCTTCTTCGGAGGCATTGCAGAGGCGGTCTCTGGGGTGTCTTCAGGCCAGTTGAGAATATAGGGCGGCCCAAAGCTGGACGTCTCAGTCCCAGAAGGTTCAATTGTCTTGCCAGGGAAGCTCTCAACAAGATGATGCCAGTCAAGGAAGGTGTCCAAGAAATCTACTGATTGCAGGCGATTGGCCAATTGTGGGTAGTGAGCACTTGCAGGGTCTCCGTAACCAAGGAATACGTCCTGCAGCCAAGATGGTAGAGCCACATCGGAGACAATGAGTTTCTGCATGGTCTCAAGGATTGACTTGAAATTGTTCTCTCTTGCCTTTCTTCGTGCAACAACATTCAGTAACGGATAGATGTCCGGCTTGCCATGGGATTGACGGTCCTTATCGGCCTTGAATGCCGCAGCATCGAGATTCACAAGCAGCTTTCGTATCCTTGGGCGAGATTGATGTCCGTTTGTTTGAGCACCGGCTGGCTGGCGCAAGGCACGGCCTTGCTCATCGAGGACTTGCACGATCTCCGCGGTGCGCAGGTGGGTCATACAAAGATCATCCGTCACCGGAATCGTGGAACCAATCTGAGAAGGAGAGGGCGTCTGCACTGCGAGCAAATATATCACGTCATCGGGCCGTAGCGAATCCCATTCCTTGCGAACATTCTCGGCGAGACGACCGACCTCGATCGCAATTTCAGCTCGCACGAAAGCAGGGTTAGGAGATCCGACTTTAGCCGGAGCCACCTCGATGATGGCAGGTTTGGAGATGGGTATAGCCATGCGTGAAAAGCCATCGAACTTGACCAGCCCGTCGCGGCCTGCTTTTGGCTGCATTCGCTTGACCACCAGTTCCATATCCTTTCGTATTTGGAAAAACGCTTCAGAGCGATACAATAGGAATGATCGCCACAGGAAATCCCCAATGCTCAGATACTGAAGATTTAATTTTGGAATGGCCAGCGGTCTCGATCCGTCGTACGACTCCGTTCTCAGCAGTGCGGGATCGTAGAGAGTGTCCTCTGTCGGGAGAACCTTGATTTGAGCAGCAGCCTCTTGGAAGGAAAGTCGGCGTGCATAAGCTGATGAGAGTACTTCAAGGTACAGCTGTCGGTCGGGGATGACATTGGAGGACTTTGGATAGGTTGTCCGGAACCCAAGATGCGTACACAGCTGTTGTAGCTCTGACTCTTCAAGAGATGAGAGTTGGCCTTGAAGTTCAGAACGCTGTTCAATGGCGCCCAAGTTAGAAAGCGCGAGGATGGTGAGCTTCTCCTTGAAGTGCTTCATCGCTGTTCTCTGTAAACGCGCCAGCTCCTGACAATGGAGGTCATAGACCGCCTGAGGCGAGAGCGCCTCACCGGAGTAATCGTCAATCGCGAAAAAGACAAAGTGACTCAGCAAGCTGTAGAGATCGCGAAGCAGCGCATTTTCCGGGTTGCGATACAGATGCGACAACCGAATGACTGGCAATAGATTCAAGTCCTTCAGCAACGTATTGACGTAACGCCGAGTCGGAAGCTGGCTCAAGAGGTCCACAAGCAGTTCAATGAATCTCTCCTCGTAAAGCAAATTCTCAGACTGCTCTTTCTCAGATCCGTTCAGTTTTTGTAAAAAGATGAGGAGCATAGTGTACAGCCATGACCGCTCAAATCGGATTTTAGCCTTGACGGCGTCATCTCCCGCTTCGTATCGTTTGTTCGCCGCCCTCCAGGCTTTCTTCAATATGGGCGATTTTGAGATTACGCGCTCTCGTGCTTCATCGCCGGCCAAATTGTGCCATATCGAGATCGAGACCAGTGGGGCGCATTCTTTACGGATGAGAGGGTTTTCGAGGGATTGGAAAGCGCCAATGATGAAGGAGACGATGGAGATCCGCGATGAGGTTGCAAGCGAAGGATCAATACTCATAGACAGCACACGGTGGAATAGGCTGGAGAAGTCGTCCGCGCGATCGGAGAAAATGTCTATGGCACATGGTTAGCGAGTCTGACATGATGTTTGACCTTGCCCAATCGCGATCGCTTACTCCATATCGGCAGATGCTCGCGGTGCTTGACGCTCACAATGAGAGCTATCAAAAGAATATGGTGATTTGAGGCATCTTCGGTGTAGGTCGGCCACAGGAACCTGCGCGTGGTTTTGATCAGCTCTGCGGAACGGGTTTGCCAGGCACCTCATATGATTCTGAACCTACTTTTCTAGAACATTCAAATTTTCCAAAATCAACAATGATCGCGTAGCGAAGTCCTCTGCTTCCAAAGGATCCCATAATTGCTGCTTGATCACATCAGGCTTGACCTTGCGAACCTTCTTTGCATCGGACCAGTACTCTTGCGCTAGCTTCACCCAGGCATTGTCCTCGCGGAAGTTCACCACGGTTGGTCTAGATTCTAGACTCTGCGCCATCGCGTCTCTTGTCCCTAGCCCGGGAGACGTGAGATAGTGGAGGGCGTAAATGGATCTGCGCGCGTCGGGGCGTTCTCATAAAGCTCCGACTGTCAGTTACTGAGATCATTTGCACTCAATACACGACCCTCTGGAGGCCGGGCTCGGGTCTTAGTCAGCACCATGCGGCCTGTCACGCAGCACTGCCGACCTTCAGTTAGCACACTGGAAACTCACCGCCTGATACTCCGCCCTAACGATGGCTCTAGGATTGCCGAATGTAGTTGGATTGTAGAGTAGGATGAAGCAGTGACAAATTTTCGATAGATTAGAGCCAACCATAATATTTATGAGAGGTTGAGGATTGCCCCCTCATCTCGTTCAATCCGGTGATACCTCGAATCTGAAAGGAACTCATCTAATTCATCAATCAAATGCTCGCTACCTGAACTAAATGTTTGTATCTCTGCCTGAGGTTGACAGCATGTGACCAGATAAGCAACGACTTTGTGCCGGCTCGCCGCAGACTGGCGCGCGTCACTGGAGAGCTAATGCCAGAGGTCTTGGCACTGTCTTCTCCGCCGAGCCGCCGAGCGCTTTTCCCATTTCCCTGTGCTTCCCACTCCGATCGCTTTCTCTTTTTGGGCGGCTCTCGTACAGCGTCCCTCTTGCATTTGCGACTTTTGTGATCTCACCACTATGGCGGCACTAGACCTCCAGGTAGTGCGTGTTTACAAGGAGCTAGTTGACCGTCTGTTGAAGCGCGCAGCAGAGGTCAAAGCTGACTCGCAGATCGAGCCACCGCTGACTGAAGGGATCCTTGGAGAGTCAATCTGGAAGCTTTCTGCTGAAGACGACGAGGCAGTCAGTCGCTTCAACTCACAGACTCGTTTCGCTGCTGTGGAGATCGCCTTCCGCGAAAAATTCTATCGCATTCTGGTAAGCAGCCCTTCGGTCTTCCCATGTTGCAAACGCATGATGGTAGTGTAATGGTGGACATTTTACTTATTCTTGGTCGATGACCCTAGGCTTCGACTTCGATTCACGATTCGGCATTTATCCAGATTTGGAATTTACTGGATATCGTCTCCATCTTCTCGGACAATGGTCAGCTACCAGCCCACCCCGCCAGATGCGTCGACTTCTCTCCCTAATTCGTCTTTTCTAGAACAATGTGAACCTGGCTTGATTTTCTGGCTGATCGAAGAGCTTCTCGACAGTCAAACAATCGACGGATGTCGAAAGGTTTTTGACTATCTAGAATCGCGCCGGGAGCGTAATATCAAGGTAAGTCTTAGTTTGCCGGTTCGAAAAGAAATCCATCTCATCGTCTGACTTGCCCAGAAACATTTCAAGCAAAAAAGTCTCGTCATTCTCCGCTCGTGCAACGAACTTCTTCGACGGCTCTCTCGCGCGGAAGACACGGTGTTCTGCGGTCGTGTTTTCATCTTCCTGTTCCAGAGCTTCCCACTTGGCGACAAGAGCTCAGTCAACCTACGGGGCGAGTTCCACACCGAGAACGTGACTACGTTTGACGATGTCCTAAAGCCGTCGCCCGCGGCCGAGGAAGACACGGTCATGGCAGATGGAAACGACAATGCCTCGCCTACGGAAACCGATGCCGGTCCAGGGGACCAACCAGATGGGCCTTCACCAATCCCGAAAGTGGTCGTCAGCGAAGAGAAGACCGGAATGAATGGCCAGATGAAGGGGAAAGTTGACTTGGATGCCCTCTATCCAGTTTTCTGGAGTCTTCAAGCGTACTTTTCTTCCCCCAGCCAATTGTTCGATTCCGAGCGATTCGCTGCTTTCAAATCCGGTCTGGAAGCTACCGTTGCCGCATTTAAAAATATGAAGACTGAGTTGGAGAACAAAGCTGGATCGAGGTCTTCCGAGGAGGCTCGCAAGTCTCACAGGCGGAAACGTGTCGCGGAGGACGCTGAAGTTGGCATCAGTTTCAATCCGAAATACCTGACTAGCCGGGATCTCTTCGACCTTGAAGTGAGCGACACGGCATTCAGAAGGCATGTCCTGGTACAAGCACTCATCCTCATTGACTTTATGCTATCCCTCACACCCAAGGCCAAGTCTCGATTGGTCGATGCGACCAACAAGTCTGTGCTGTACGGCTTTGATATGAATGAAGAAGACGCCAAATGGGCAGCCGACATGCGCAAGAGTATTGAGGGATATTTACGCCAGGGCGATGGTGGAAACTTTTATTTCCGAATGGTAGATACGGTCTTATCCAGAGATAAGAATTGGGTCCGTTGGAAGGCTGAGGGGTGTCCACCCATTGAGCGGCCGGCTGTCTCGGTGTCTGACTACATGAGCGCCCGCGAGCATGCCACGAAAGCATATGCAAACAAGCGGATTCGTCCGTCTCCCATGGGGTCACTTGACTTGAAATTCCTATCTGACAGTGAGGCCCTGGCCAATATTGAGCGGCTGAAGGAATCCGATAGAGTCGCCATCCCATCTGCAGACTCTCTGATGATGGGCATCATGGACGATGAGATGGACATCGACACTGCGCAGACCCCAGACGACAAGACCCTTGCGGAAAAGGCCAAATCGAGCAAGACGTGGCGTCTTCTCCGTCTGTCCGTGAAGACCAAGCTCGGCCGCTTCGACAAATTCAAAGATGGAGAGAATTTGAATGCCCTTTTCGAGACACCCGAGGCACCATCAGAGACCCCGCAACCGGTCGAAGGAAGTCAACCACCAGAGGAGAAGACTGTCCCGACACTTACGCCTAGTACCGAGGCTCCCTCTGGTGGTGGTGGTGGTGACGAAGTGAAAGTAGAAGAGAGCAGGGAGGGTTCTGGTCCTGTCACGGTTGAAAGTGCCACCACCATCGCCGACGCCAATCAGCAGAACGATGTTCCCTCCGAACCAGCCCCTGTTCCAGAGACGACGACTGTGCTCGCTGAGGGCAACTCGACTGATTCACCCGCGCCAGCTGCGACCACTGGGACGGCTCCCGAGAAAACTACAGAAGAGGAGCCAACAACAGCCACCTAGAAAGTACCGGTACTGGATCAGGGCCCAGAATATGCTCTCGACATAGTATTTCCTCTACCCTGTCTTTTCTTTTTTCTTCACCTTTTGATGACGGAAATTCGGATTCGATTTTTCTTTGTTCCTCCCCTTTTCATAATTGATGATACCCCTGATTCTCTTGCCTCCGTCGCTCTGTGTTCAATAAGAGAATTTTTATATTTTTTATCACGTTCCGGTCTCAATCCGATTCTCGATCTAGTCATTTCTGCGTAAACATGGGGTACCTCGGTGTATTGTACCGATTCCATTCCTACCCCCCTGGCAGACTGCTCTGGGGAAGTCGCATCATCGAATCAGATTGTGATCATGGCAGTTGGGTCCTACGTGCTTAGCTGAGATAAACCCAAAAAAAAGAAAAGAGAAGAAAATGCCGTGTCGCAGCACTCTTGGAGTGAAGGTTAACATACACCTAAACGCCCTAGTATTTTGAAGCCTGGTGTTCGAATCAGTTATACAACATACGCACACGGGCCCCTGAGAGACAGCGCTTTAATAGAACAACCATCCATCTTAGCCACCTTGAGCCCCTTCTCCATGGACGTGGAGCCCTGCGGTGGACATTTGAACGCAGACGGATTGTTCTCGAAGAAGGTTTTTTTTTTCCTCTTTCTTTTTTTCTTTTTTTTTTTTAAAAAAAAAAAAAGAACGCACTGATCGCAAGCTGGCTGGTTTAGGGGGGGGGGGGGGGAGAACACGATGAAGGGTGGAAGTCCAATTGTCATTTCTTTCCAGAATACAAGAGGTGACTATATATCTGACGTTTATAAGATGAAATTTTGGTCCAGATCATAGTTCAGATGCGAATGGGCAAGGACCAGGCATCTAGGTAAGGTACAGTGATAGAAAATCAAATTCGCTTTGACGAATGATGTAGCAGGAGGACAGACCATCACTGTCTTCCAAAGTTGGCCGAGTGGCTTGTCTTTGCCCCCCCTCTCTGTCAAGGGTTAGGTTTGCCGGTGAATCGGTGGGCTCGTTCGTATCCGACGATGGAGACGCCCGGGTACGTGGTGACTACGTACTCGGACTAAATTGGAGGGAAAGGTAGTTGTCCGTTTCTTTTCCCAATCGAGTAGCAAGAATACGAGATCAAGCGTGGCCGGGTCACGAAATTGGAATGGGATCGAATACCTAGCGTGGCTCCCGCTAGTGTAGTGTTGTACGCTCGGTCTAGAAAGAGTCCTGCGAAGCATACTGGTGGCTGGGTGAATCCGGTAGATCACAGTGTAGAACTTACAGCACAAAAATATATGTGATCAAATTGATGAGATATGGCATAAGCTGGGGTCACCTATACTACGTATTTAACGCTCCGCAGTCATTCAAGCGCTCATAGTTTGGATTCACCTTTGTGCGCAATTTCTCCCACACTCTTCTCAAATTGACTGGGGGCATCAAGTAATCCGAGTCGCAAAAGTTTTTAATTTTTAACTTTCCCCCGCCCAGCTACAATCAATCACCTACGTACACAGAGACTCATTGACCGTTCTACACGGTGCATGTTCACCAAGTGCATAATGATCAGATTGGAGAGTTCTCATTTCACATCGTGCGCATCGACCGACACCCAGACCCGACGTGTCCGGGGCCCGCGAGAGCCTCGAATCATCCAACGAGATCCAAGGACTAGACTTTCACGAATCGGAAATCACAGGAGAAGAACTTTCTTCGCTGGTGGATTTCCAACGTTGGCGCTCGTGCGGTCCCTGTGTTTGACATTTCAATAGCTCGAGTCCTTAAATCAGCCCCATCCTGAGTACTGGGTATTACGGTCCTTTCCGGTTAAGGCTGTCCGCGTCTCGTGGAAAATCACGAATCCACTCCACCGTTCCCACATGAGCTTCTGCGAGAATACCTCGGGACTTTCGCCATGGAGAGGATAGTGTGATGCACGGTCAAAAAGGAGCTGGGACTGTGGGATATGATCCCTTTGCCTTTATGCGGTACCCATATGGCTACGGTACTACCTAGTTTGACCATGGATCGTGCTGCGGGTATGAAGACTGCGATGCTGACTGTGGTACGTAGGTGCTAGTGCTAAGTACCCGGTAAGAGTACTGTAGTACCAGGCACGTCCAGGGTTGTATCGAATGTCCCATGGCAGTCTTATGCAAGGTCCCGGAGACTACTGTAGTAAGCGCCGCATGCACCGTCCTGGTGCCAAAGTTTAATCTCGCTTCGAGCAAGGCACGAGCACAGCTCTGAAACTGGGACCTGGATGGACCACCACGCATCGGATACGACGGGTGTAGATTTTCCAGCTCCGCCCCTGGTCCTCCTTGAGGTCAGTTTGTGGTCATCATCGAGAGGTCATGGGTTCAAAACAAAAAGAGTGATTCATGCATGTCCAACTCGTCCGCTTACCTTGAAAAGCCCACCTTCTCGCCTCCTTGACATCCACGACTGAATAATGATGACGACGCGTCAAGTCACTAGTTGGGCAATTTCAAAGGAATGCATCACTACATTTCAAAGAGGCAAGTCAAGCAGTCTCGGCGGCGACATTGGGCGCAACCGAGATAAATGTTGCGATAGCACGATGGACTCCCGAGGTACTCTTATCTCTACAGGAAGAAATTGGAAAGACTTGAATGTGCTTCTGCTTCTGGTTCTGGTCTTGATCACGAGTCATGGCAGGGGAAGGGACGCAAGGATGAGATCTATCTTGAAGACTGGGAAGTTTTCCAATTGCTGGAGATTTTGCCATGATTTGGTCAACATCAATCCGAAAAAGGAATGACTACGCTACCCGTGGCACTAACCGCAACGGACGTCCCCCAACGGATCAAATCTCGCGATCGGGGTTCCCCAATTCTGAACTGTTCCAGAAAGAGAGAAAGAGGGGAAGGGGGGGTGATGATGTGCACAAGCAAACAAATCCGAATTGACTGGTCCTCAAAACTACCCGATTCAACACGGGAAATCTCGAGGATTGAAGGACGGACAGGATGAGTTCCAAGACTCGTCCGAGTGGTTGACTGGTTTCAAGTAGCATCCTCTGCGGAAAATCTCGTATTCCACGTAATACTTCCGTCGAGAAAGCGACTCCAGGGGATATGCTATGATACTACTGCTGGAAAAGACTTGAGACCTTTTCCGATGATACGAGAGATTCATCTCACGTCCCTTTGTCCTCTCTTTCTCCTTCTCCCGTCCCTGGCTAGAATGGAACAAAGTACTGCATGTGATTGCCGCACAGACAATGTAGAAAGTCCACCAGTTCCCACGACAGTTGTAACTATACCTGCACTGCGATACAGTCCTACAGGACTACTACAGCACTACTGTACTCCTAACAGTACCAAGACCATTCGTGGAACCAATTTCATCCGTTTCACCCTTCATCCATTGCCCACTTTGAGTCTTTCGCCCCTCCCCCAAAAAGCCTTTGGGCCTAACGGCGGCACTCACGTCATCCGCCGAGGCGAAGAGGTGGAAACCTCGACTAGAGTGACCCTAACCGTCCTCCTCCTCCTCTTCCCATCCCCCCGATCGGACTATGGAACTGCCTACGCCCAAGGAAGTAGTGATCATCCCAGACTTTCGGCCGTAAACCCGTGCTCTGCGCCATCTGATTCGGGATGTCAGCTTGTCAATCCCGAGTTTTCTCCCGGTTACGTTTCCTTCCCCCTCACTCTTTCCTTGGGGCGGCATAAGCCGAATCGAGTGGACACTCTATACGACCGTCTTGCCTCATTCTCATTCCCGATTCTTTGTGCTTTGTGGTGGAGTTGAGAGGGAGGAGGCGATTTTCTCAAGGATCCACATTTCCATTCTCATTCTCATTCTGATTTTGATTTTGATTCTGGTTCTGCACCTGTGTTTTGTGTATGGTTGAAGGGGGGGGGGGGGGGGGGACTCAATTCTCGATGTGGTCTGAAGACCGAGATGATGGATCGTATCCACTGCCATGATTGCTGTGGAAAGAGGGGAATTCGTCACGGGGAGGTCCTTGTCGATGATTGTGTCTGAAAGAGTAGTCTCATTGTATGTCAAGGGCTGTCGTTAATGGGGTTTACATATGTACCTACTGTAGTAGAAAGGATGTATACTTTTAACTCTTGTACGGTAGAATCGGGGATTAGTTCCCCCACACATCGTACCTTGGTCAGGGGTGCAGGAGCAAACGGAGCTACAACCATTCACTACCTGACCCGGGGCAAAGTTGCTGATCGGGATCAATCATGCTCTCATTAGACTGAATCACATTTCCAATACTAGGGATTTTTTTCTCTTTCCTTTTGTTTTCCCACAAGAGAGACATGGATCCTTGATTGGACATGTAAAGACATGATGATTTTGTCTTACGCGTTGATCTGCACGAGAGCACACAGTCTTTACCCCAGTCCAATCCATCCGTGTCTGTAACCTATGGCTGGCTGGATCTTGTCGAAATCCTGGGAGATAATCTATGTCCATATACCTCGTAGATCGTCCCCAGCTTAGGCTAAATTGTCGATAAACGTGTGCGCGGAAAGACCAAGAAAAAAACGAAAAAGAAAGGGATAAAAAAAAATTAACCAGAGAAGGAGAATCATCTGTAGCTCATCGGTGATGGATCTCGTAATTGCAATGAGAGTTTGCCACAGGGGAATATTTTATCCTCTGTAAATTGTACTACAAAGTTTGTAGCATATGGAGTAGGGTTGCTCTTAGAGGCGATCTTCATGACCTCGGGCGGATCCGATTTTCGTCTCTGATGGATGCGCACCTTGAACTACGACCGCCGACTGCACAGAGGCGGATGTGCGCCTGTGGCGCAGTTCCCCGCCATTGATCGCACGCACCGCACACGCACTGTGCACCGCCACCGGCTTCGACCGCCCCATGGAACAACGGCCAAGAATCTAGACGCATCAACCCCGATCGGCTGAAGCGGACCCCCCCCCCCCCCAAGGCACACTTTCACTCCGACTCCTGCTGAGTGGAGGCGGAACAGCATACACGGGTTACTGCCAAGTGCCCATAAAACAAACAAAAGAGTCAGAGAACGCGTTTCCGGGCACAAAAGAAAACCGACTTCAACCTCGGCTTGGGGACGTGGAGAGGGGAAAAGGAAACGTCTTTCAATCACAATCTTGTCAGAACAGAACACCGTTAAATAAACAGGACCTTTTCACATCAACCCTGCGACGTGAGATGTTTCAAGCCTCGCGGATGTGGAGATTTTCAGGAGCCTTCCGGCTGTCCCCTTCCACGGGTGGAGCATTAGAGTTGGAAAGGTTTGTTCGTATTACACACCACCCACCGAAATCCAGTGACAACTCGGACCTCTCGAGCCATGGTTCACGCTGTCCAAGCGAAGGGAAGGACACGCCGCTGGACGGGTTCCTGGCTTTTTTTTTTCTTTCGTCAGATAAGAGTGTTGCCAGTGGTGAGGGGAGGGAGAAAGAGAGAGGGAGAGAGAGATTGTGTTCCATGACTGTTGAAAGGTCTGGACTCTGGACTGTTTGTATTTTGTGTATTATTTTTTGACATTATTGTTATGTATGATGACCTTTTTTGGATCGTATACGAACCGGGTTTATTGGTCGCCATGAGGGCGCTGTCCGCGCTTGGACAACTTCCATATGGTGATTGCGGAGATTAACCCAGATCATGGGAACTGGAATGTGGCTTGATCTGTATTTTTGCTTTCTTCTGCAGTCAGACATAATCTGGGTGAGAGGCCGGATAGCTTCCATCAATGTGTGTGTGGCTAGACACCAGCCGAGTTGCCAGATTATGCGATATGGTCAACTCGGATGCTTCAAGTGGCCGATCAACCCCGAGAGATCAAAATAATAAATTCAATGGGAACGCGACGCATAGGGGAGGAAGTTGGTAGACAAGGAATAAGCTGAAAGGTGTATGTTCGTCCAAGTTTCCTTCAACCGCAAATCTTGAGCTTTGTTGTCATTGTTACATCCAGTATGCATATATACTTCAAAGGTGACCGTAGACCACTTTACTTTGACACACCTGGATTGCCTAGTCCTTGAAGGGCTATCTTCTCTTCACTGTCCGCCAAAAGTACTTTAAAGATCCTGGGTGATTTACGGCTCTTGCTTCGCAAATCAAACCAGCTGGGTGCTCTTGACTCGTGATGAAAACTGGACATCGACAGGACAAGTCGTCGAGTCTGGCCGTCTGCAATATCTCCCAGTGGCATTGTTTTCGACATCTTCTGCGCGAGCGCCATGTCCACTTTGCCACATCCGCTTGCACTTTCCGGCCATTTATGCTTTTGTGGCTGATCACCGGTGGCTGGTGCACGGAGACTACGGCCAGTCCCCCAGCTCAGACGAGGATCAAGATTGGCTTGTTGCTCTTCTCATTGGCCTTGATGTGGTGATTTGACTTTGCACCAACGGTGCATGAGATAGCGGGTTCCGCCGTCTGCTCCATTTCGGCTCGGAGAATTTTCCAATGATCAAACGCATCGCCTTTGACTTTCCGGCTCAGCGCTTGTTGATGGAAAGTGTCTGCCAGAGGTGATTGTTCATTCTGCACCATTGCATATACCCTTTTCCTCCTCTGCTCCTTTTTTTCTTTCTTTCTTTCTTTTTTGTTTAATTTAATTTCAATTTTTTCCCCCTCTGGTTTCGGAACTGACCCTTCGTTCTCTTCTCTTCTCTTTTCTTCCGGTTCTTCCCCACCTCCAACGTGATTTGATTGAGGGGCTGGTAATCGAGCCTCCGGCTACCAGTCGAAGGCCCACATGGTGGAGATCTCACGCCTCAAAGTCTTCAAAGACCTCGAAAGACCTCGGGACCCTTCTGATGGTCTTCGCCCGTTGTGTCTCCCCCCGGGTGCGCTAGTGACCTGGTCCAGGCAGCGAGCAGCGACCTTGAGCCGGCGAGACTGACAGGCGTCGAATGTGGCCCCCTCCCTTTTGCCTTTTTCCGGCTCCAGTCTGCGGACATTGAGTTTCCACCACTGCTTCAAGCTCGATTTGGCGCCATCTACACTGGCTGATCATCCGTCATTTCCAAGCTTCCGTCGGAAATGAAAGGGTTTGCAACAATGGAGATACATTCAATCTCGATGGCCGTTGGCCATATCGAGAACTCACAGCGCCTTTTTTTTTTTTTTTTCTCTGACATGAATGGTCACTCTGTCTTTACCCGCTTTGCCCGCCATGGAAGCTGCTGACGTTCCAATCAACCGAGGTTCTCGATGATTGTTGCTGACGGGTGATGACTCGATAGCCTTGACATCCGTTTCCCTTTTCTTTCGCTGTTCCTGCTGGTGGGACTACTCTAACACCATCCATTACCTGCAGCATCACCTGTGGATTTATCACTAAAAAGGGTTTGCAAGTCCGACATGTGGCTGTGCGTTCTCTCGTTGCCTCTTCCCCCCCTCCTCTCCCCTTCCAATCACACCATATCCTTGATCTGAGGTCGGTTAAATCCTGGATTTTCCTCTTCCCCCCCCCCCACCCACTCTATGAATCGTGACATTCATATACTCGATGGAGATGCCGTTCTCGCAAGGCAGAAAAATAAAGCTCCTAGCTTGTGAATGCGCCCCCATCGACCGGAGATTACTCCCCGTTATGCCCTCTCCTGGAGCTCCTGTACGTGAGGTATCTGTCCTCGCTTACGGCCCTTCAGACCATATTTGGGAGGGTGGATGATAGAAATCAGGGTATCTTCCATCGATGCTCTTGATCCGCGTCATGCAGATCATCGTTGCTCCAGTAAATTGATTCCTTTTTTTTTTTTGGTCTCCCTTCTCTGAGGAGACTCTGGTATTGCTCCTAAAACTCATTCTCCACACGGATATAGGCACTCGGCCTTCCCCTTGAAGACCACAGCCAAGGTCAGATACTGCAACCATGTGAAGCGGCACTCTGTCGCAAATAGCATCTCGGATAGTGGCTACCCCAAGGTGGCTTCAATTGATCAATCCGCCAGCACGCAAGCCGGAGAATAGGAGAAAAAGAAAAGCAGAACAAAAAAGACCCAGATTTGTCTTCCCGTTCCGCATGAAAACATTCAGGTGGTCCGTTCCCAAGCCCTGTCGGATGCCGTGCAAGCTATTGTAGTTTGGCATTCCAACGTTCCATCTTGATCCATCCCTCTATAATGTCTTAAATGTTTCATCTCAGTTACTTGCGCAGTCATCATTCCTACTCCCCGACACTGTTACTTGTCCCAGATGCCATCCTGCCGTTTGAAAGGAAACAAGTAGCGAGTGCGATGTCGAAGGACTTGACAGGGTATTGATCGGTGGTCACCCGGACGATCATGTTGGTAGAGAAAAACAACCCATGAAATAATTTGATAAAGGATCCTCAACATCTTTGACAGTAACAATACTCACACTGTTGTCGTCGATGGGAGGCGGCAGGAATTCGACAACTTACCGTAGACCGTAGAGGGCTCACTTGTATAATCCGGATCAGGCTCCATCGTTTGTCTGGCATCTCTTCTCCTTTGTCCGTCCCAGGTGAACGGCTACGATCATCCATTCTGACTCTCTCCCGTTCCAGCGAGATGATCCTCGGGTCTTGTCTCCTCAGAGGTGTCGATGGGTCTCTTGGTGGATCCTTCCTGATTCGGGTGGGCACTGGAGTGGGCGTCCAGTGAGCATCATTCGTCGTATATTCTCCGGATGAGTCTGGTGATTGTACTTTGTGCTGAGCAGTGTACAACCGTTCACGAGTATTGATATGTCCACTGTGCTTGTGTCGTGTTCCATGATCCTTTTCGTGGCGAGTTGATGATTTTCCATTATTTCCACAACCGATGTCTTGATCGGGGCAAAACTACTTCCTATCCGAGTCTTGACCGTCACAAGTCGACTTTGGCCCTCTCTTTCTTTTCTCTATCTCTCCGTCGCTCTCTCTCTCTCTCTCTCTCACACACACTCACACAAACACACACACACCCTCTCTTTTGGAACTCTTTTCCACACTGCCACGGGGCCTTTTGACTCCGATGCAGTGGGTCTTCGGTCATGAGCGGTGTCATCGAAGTTTCCACTTTCTTCCACGTCTGGATCGCAGTGGCCCTACACCCGTTGAAAGCTTCCTCCACTTGACCCCCAGGGCCCCAGTGTCCATTCTGGGACAGCCCCCCGGCTGATCCTGGTGGCCCAGTGGTGACCCAGATCACCATCACCGTACCTGACGCTCTCCTCCATTCAGGGAAAAAGTCAAAGTCTCCATTTTTTTTTGTTCGGGATTATGTGATGATGAGGAGGGGGGACGGACCCTCCTTTGGCCTTTCTCTTCCTTTCTCTTTTGGTGTCCGCGTACCCTGTATACTCAATTGCCTTGCCAAGCTGCGTAACGATCATCGGCAATATTAAGGTGTGATATGTGCAAAGGGTCATCAGACGATCTACAGACCCCGACTGCCCCAGAGACCATCTTGAAGACCTGTCAGGGCTCTCGAGCACGTTGGAGTTGTGGCGGTAGTGTTGTCCCGCTTTCGTTTCCCATCTGGCTCTGGGTTTCTGGCTCCGAGGAATCGTGACAGCGAACAAGAGAACCGGATTCCATTCTTTTCTTCTCTCTTTTTCTTTTTTTTTCCCTTTTCCATTTTTTGACGCTCTGATTCACTCTCGTCTTGACACAAATCTCATCTTTTAGCTCTGTGGCGATTGTGATTCCATTCAGTTGCCATCTGCATCGGCCTTCAGCATTTCTCTGCAAAGCTAGCCCTCTCGTGACCCGGCGCCTACTGCAACACCTCACATTGTGCCTCCCTCTTTTCCTGTCCCTCGATTCTTCTCTCCCTTCTCCTATCGTGGATCATTGAGGTCTCCAGTTGGTGTTCCATTACCGCCCACGGAGGAGGTTGGATCTAATTCGAGGTCACCCTTGATTGTCTTTAATTGCACGGATCCCACCAGGAACCCTAAGCCCGTTGGGCATGCGCGCCGGCACTTTTGGCCAGACCCACCGAACGTCTCATCTTCTCAGGAACGCGCTTTAGCGTTATTGCTGTCTATTATTATTCGGATTATTTTTTTTTTTTTTCGATCCTCGGCTGTCTTGGTCTCTGCTTCTTTGCTTGATTCGTGTTGGTGATCTTCTCAGGGAGTCGTGCACTGGCGCTTTGTCTTCCACACCATTTCCACTGAGTACTTCTGTTCAACTCTTTGGAGCCGCGCTCTGGTCTACGATCGGATTTACTTTCACACCCGGAGCAGCACTGAGGGCTTAATTCAAAGTCCTGATCATGTCCATCGGTGGTCCTTGTCTGTGGGTGCCTCCTTTGTCTACACAAGCCCCATCGCCACTATCTGCAGTATCTCGTCACGTTGAGTGGGTGTCTGCAACGCCGCGACGGATTTTGTCCATGTCGCATCTGCCGAGGGACGGGACACATTTTCCTCACCCGAATCCCTCGTCGGCGCAGATGCAGCGGACGATGGCGACGGCCGACCATGGCTTGTCACATCCAGTGCCGGACCTGGGGCGTCCATCGGGGATCGGTGCCTGGCGTGAGGGAGACATGGCGGCCCACGATGGAGCTGAGAAAGCCCCAACAGAGATGGGGGATATGAAATTACCCCAGATTAAGCTCAACATCTCAACTGAAGGTCACACTGGCCACGCAACTTTGACACCCCCGGCTGGAATCGCTCGCTCCGGGGATTCGGCGGATGCCGCACGATCTGATTTTGACAAAAATGACGAGAATGATCGACATTCACCCGAAAGCCAAATCGATGAAAAGGGCGACGGGATGGAAGATAATGACGACAATCAGTCACCGATTATTGACAAGAAAAAGATGAAAAGATTTCGGTAAGACCGATTTTCCAACCCATGCCACAAGGCTGGCCGAGTATCCACGTTGTTGACCAAACTGTGTCCCCCCTTTGTCGGATAGACTCACGCATAATCAGACTCGGTTCTTGATGAGCGAATTTACCCGCCAGGCGCATCCAGATGCCGCTCACCGAGAGCGTCTGTCCAGAGAGATCCCCGGACTCACACCGCGCCAGGTTCAGGTGTGGTTCCAAAACAGGTGTGCCCTTGATGCCAATGATTACTGCCTCACCAAAGGTACTCCGTGCACTGTCTAACAAGCGCTTTTTTTTCCCTCTCCCCTTCTATAGACGCGCTAAGCTGAAGCGGTTGACTACAAATGACCGCGAAAGAATGCTGAAATCGAGAGCTCTACCGGACGATTTTGACACCACCAAAGTCTTACGCACGCCGTTTGAAAGCAAGTCTGTCATTCCAACTACAATGGGCGCTCCGCACGAATTCGGAGCTCCGAACCCAGATTTTGCATCGCTGAGGTCACTTCGCACCGACTGCTTCCCGCGACCCAATGAAGACGAGTATATGACATCTCCTCTCAGTTCGGCATCGACCGCCGGCACCTACATGTCCTCCGCTGGACGGAGCGACGGGCTGCCCAGCTCGGGAATGCCATATGGGCGCCCACTCGCCTCCTCTTCAATGTCAGACTTGCATAGAACAACCGTCCGCAATGATTATTCGATCACACGGTCGAGCAGCATGTCGGATGGCTCCTCACATCCTCCCTCTTTTCATCCCACCTTACACATGCACAATCGATTTGCTTCATCTACGACAAATCCGGGTCTACCCTACATGCGACAGCCGGTCATGGACTTTACAGTTCCTCGCCATCCCGGTTCTACCATGGGGCCTCCCTTTGAGCAGCAGCCGTCTCAACAACCTTTTGAAAGTTCCGCATCCCCGACAAACTCCCAGGGAACTTCTATGACCTACGAAATGAATACCATTAGTAAGTCTACGAGATTGACAGAAATTTCAGGGGCAAGCGAGTTCTAACCTTGAATTCCAACCATCAGATTCCCAACCAAAGAGCTATCATCATCAATATCCCATGTCGGCTCCCAAGAACTACGGTGCTCATGCCATGAGCTCTCATATCTCTCCGCATGGTCTACCGGTGTCAACCATGCATACCTTGCCTGCCTCGCAGGATTTCAGACCATACTCCTACGCAACCACTTCAGCACCCATTGCCAGCATGCCGTACGCTTCAACAAATGCATCCACTCTCAGTCTGCCAACCTCCTTTGGTCCAGCTGAGGCGAACGTCATCTCTTCGAATGAGGCATCACAGCACCAAACCCAGAGTATCGACTCCCTTCGAGAAAAGTTTGGCAGTCAAACTTATAACTACTCCAACTACATCCAGCAATAACGCCGTTTCTGCGTGAGTTGCTGCGATCTGACAAACAAACACCCCTCCCTCGTCAGAGGTGGATTCATATATCAATGTTCGCTGCGTGTCGAATGATCAATTCGGGCTATGCACTCTCCGATGCCGACCTCTTCTCCATCCCTACATTGAAAGATCAAGGGCCTGGCGTCGGACTTTTAATCCTAATCTCGTCTACCTCCATCTTCCTCTTCCCCCGCCACCCCTTTTTTTTTTCGTTATTGTTTCTCTCTTCCGGTCATCCATTCTCCTTTTGTTTGATTCATTGTACAATTTGCATCAATTTCGTCACCTTTTCTTCAGATCATTGCGCCGGGCATTTGTCACTTTGCATTTTCATATCGTTTTTTTTGTTTGAGCGTTGTTTTTGATTGCGAGCATAAGAAGTGCATTTCCCTCTCCCTTTTTTGTACCAAAAAATATTTCTCCTTTCTCTCGCTGCATCCTGATCCCTATGTGTACCACTATTGAAAATCTCTTCTGGCGTCTTTTGTCATTTCACTCTCTGGAAAAAAAACTTCATTTTTGATGGCCATCGGCTGATTCCTGCAATGCATTCAATTTTCGCATCACTGGCGGCGTGCTCGTTCTGACGGGTATCTTCTTCGACCTTGGATTCTAGCCACGTACTGTATACCGTATACCGATCTACGAATAGCCCTTGCAGCATTTCATGATGATGATTCCTCACGAAGCAGACTTTCAACCCATCCCTTTCTGATTTGGACTGTCAAAGGTGCTAACCTTAGTTTCATATATATAAACCAGCCCCGCTGCTGCTGAAGATTAGACGAGTATGAAACTCCCGAATCGATCCCCTAAGGGAGTCACCTGCTACCTTGGAACTCTCCAATTTTGAAACTTTCAGACCGCGGATCGATCTGACTACGATATCGTATATACAATATCATCAGCCCGACTGGATACACTTCCCGCAGGATAAAATAGAGAAGAAGAGAGGAGAAGCGATGAGAAGAAAAAATAACCTCTCCCATAGGTCCAGCCCTGTTCGGCAATAGAGGAAGAAGAATGAGATCCCCCTCCGCCTTTGGATATATTTGATATTTTGCAGTAATCTTGGATATATCCGAATGATAAGGTAAATTCCGACTGCTCTTTGTCATTCTCCTCGCTGAATAAATAATAAATTATACCGTGGTAGTACTATGATATGGGGCCTAGGAGTGCCGAGGGACTGGGTGAGTAAGGTAACCAACCTACTACGTAGGTACCTAGTGGATGGAGGTAAGAGCTTGGTTGGGCACGTTGGGACTATTATGTACAATGGATGATGCAAATTACTACACGTATGAGTACCTGTGAAAGTAGCCGATTATTGTATAAATCACCGACTTCTCAAGTAGAGTCCTCGTACGAAATGGATGTCTACTGTTTACGACTAGAGTTCCACAAGCATGCAAAGTATTGAACAACACGTCCATTCTGAAACCGTACAGACGAGCCGCACGGACATCCATTGACATTAATTTTATCCATACGGTCGTACATCTCCTATCAAGCCCATCATCCTAATGGGGGCGGATGAAGTTCATTAAATATCCCATTGAACCAGATATCGAAATCAATCTCATCCGAGTTCCATGAAAACTGCATCTCATTCGTATCCACACTGCGAAAATCATCCGGGCTGTTGCCGGATAACTTGCCAAACGACATATCATCATCCGGCAAGAGACTGGCTCGGCTTAGAGTGGAAAAATTGGCAAAGATCCGATGAAAATCAATATGGCCCTTGCGTTTCCGCTCTTTGGCTCCGCCGTGCGCCTCTTCGGCGATCAGGATCGCGTCGATGAGGGCCACGCCTCGTTGTGCAAGGGTGTCGTGATTGCGGGAGGCGAGGCGCTCGCGCGCAGATAGGACTGCGTCGCGGTACATTTCGATTTTGCCGTCCGAGGGATCTTCCACGGTGGCGTTGACTTCGAAGCAGAGGATGACTGCGGCGGTGATTGCGAATGCGGTATGGGTCCAGATGGAGAGGTCTTCTTCGTTGGCGATGGATTCGTGTTCGCGGAGGATGGTCATGGCGGCGGCGATGCAGGTCCGTCGGGAGTGACCGTAGGTTGGGTCGTGGAAGGAGCGGAATAGGAATGGTCGGTGGATCATGATGATCTTTTCGGCGGCGGTGATGGCCAGACTTCGACGGACGATGCTGAGCCAGGGAATTTCGGATTCTTTGGCTTTGTCGGGTCGGAGGAGGAAAGAGGGGATTCCCTTGACGACGGCGCGCATTTTCTTATCCACTTGGAGGATGTGCTGGTATTGTTCACGGCGCGATTTGCGTTTACTCATTGGACCGAGTCCGTCGCTGAGACCGGGCATGAGGGCCGCGAGTTCGACGAGAACTCGTACGTAGGTGCTGATGGTGGGGACGTTGGTGGGAAGTTCCGTCAGGGTATGTTCGTCGGCGTTCAAAGGGCGTCCGGTGGAATATTGTAAAGGGGAAATGCTGTAGGTGTCGGTGAAGGGGATGGCAAAATGATCCTGAATGATCATCTGGCACCAGACTCGTCGGCCTACTTCTCGTTCGACACGTTCTTCCCACTGGTCTTGGGTTTGGGTCATGGATGATGGATGGTCTTTGATTTTGTGGAGCCCCAAACACTCTGCAATTCGCACCGCGGCATTGAACATGGTCGCATTGAGTTGACTGAGGCCAAGATTGTGGGCAACTTCGGTCGAGATGGCGATGGCCTGCACCGAGCAGATCGACAGATTGTTCAGAAAATGCGAATCATACAGAGTTTGTACCATGGCTGAGAACAACTGCTGGGCGGTTTGGAAGTTGTCCAGGTCCACTCCTAATTGACTCTTCAGCCTTCTGCTGTTCTGGATCGAATTCACGGTGCAACTCAAAACGGATAGGTAAAGAGCGATCCACAGGGGATTGTCACATCGCCCCGTGCTCCAAAACACTTCGCATTGTCGGAGAAAAGTGCCTCCATGAAAACAATTATGATGCCAGGTCAGGTTTTCAATGTGAAATTTGACGAGCGTCTGCGCGTCGAGGCCCATTGGCACAAACAGGACTTCCAGGGCCGATCCGTGAATTTGAAAAGATCCGCTGTTCATGGAGAGAGTCTCGGAGCTGTCTCGACGATATTGACAGGCACAACGCCGGTGAGGAAAGCACCCTGCAGAATTTCGCCCCCAGGCAAGATGTTCAATGGCGTTCAAAATGGGCGGATCGGTCCCTGTATTTTCCGCAGGTGCCTCGGCCAGACGATGCAGGGCCTGCCTGTCATCAGAATGATCGGGTTGTTTGAGATCATCCTGCTGTAAATCTGCGCTGGTCTCATGTTGCGGTGATGCCGATGCCGGTGCTGACAGAGCTGCCGTTGTCGATGACGGCGGCGCGTCCACTGATGCCGGTGCTAACGCTGGTGGTGGAGGCGAAGAAGAGACTCCCGTTTGCAATTGCGAGATCCTCTCTCTCACTCGTGCCGCAATATGTGAGATATTTTGCGGAGAGGGAGACTCCAGATCAATCAAAATAGATGTGAGGAATTGAATCTCCGATGCATGTTGCACTGTGTTCCGTCTCAGTCGCACCGTCTCCACCGAGCACTCCAAGTTGAGGCGTCGACATCTGGCGCATGGAATTTGCTTGTCACATTTTCTCTTCCGTTTTGTGCATTCTGTCGTGCATCATTAGTCGCCGTCAATTCTCTCAATCAACCATAGTCCTCGTTTCTCCCATCGTAATTCGGCCCTCATCATCAATAGGGAAGGGAATGGGATCTTGTTCGATTATTGGCGTGTATTTACCTCGACAGGCCAGCGGTCGCCGCTGGGAGACGCGAAGCGGGCCAGCGGAATCTGCTGGCCCGGTCATGGCATTTGTGGTTTCGTTATGGCTGTCTTGTCTGATGGAGAGATTCTATGCGTGCTCGTCGCTCTGTATGCTCCTCGAGTCGAGTTGGGTAAAAGGATCAATGGTCTTGTGTGCGGGCGAGATGTGGCAACTTGACCGCCCTGCTTCCGGCCCCCCCTCTCCCCGCAATTTGCCCACCAGCCATTCGGAAGCGAACGATATCGGGTCAAGACATGGCCTCCCCGTCTTTTGAAGGGTGGTCGGGCCTGCGAGTGTGCACCAGTGGATCCTGTGGGACTGCTGATCGTCGTGGTGAGGCTGGAAATGGGATGGGCCGAAAACGGGGGGCGCCAGATGACTGCTATCGCGGTGATTACAGTAATCACGTCAGTCCCGTGCGGTGGTAGACGGTCGCTGGTAACGCGACTATCACGGATGAGAGATCTCTTATCGTGATAGTGATTCGGTTGAGATCTCCGTTGTCGGATTGATAAACGAAGGAAGGCCTTGAAGGATACACACCCTGGAGCTTCCGAAGAAACGGGTTCGCGAATCCTATCTCGAGATAGGCGACCCGCGTCGAGAGGAATTGATTGCGTCTGTGCCAAAAAGGACTGTTTCCGGGGAGACAGTGCTGTTGGTGACTTGATCAGGCTGATTGCGCTAACAAACAGATGCTTACATTAATCATGTACCCAACCTGAGGACAGGCAGGCCCTCGAATTAACCTCATCGCGTCGGACAAAAACCGGGATGGGCCTGGTATGATAGGGCAGCGTTGGAAAGAACTTCATCACAACCTAGTAAAACACATGTACTTCGCCCTTGAAATTGCAACTGATCTGCATGCCACAAGGCTCGTGCTAGGGTTGTCTGGGCTGTTGCGGAGTCTCTATATAATTTTGATGCGAATCTCTTCGGTAAATGTTAGCAGCATAGTGCGGCTCCGCGTCTCATACACAGCCGAGGAAGTCTAGAGACATGGGGCTATATTTCCATTTTTGTTCCCATTTGCGAGCTAAAAAAAAAAAAAACAAAAACCAAAGCTAAATGGCAAAGAAAAGCACGAGAAGGAGAAAAGCCCCATTGAAATCTGATGAATGTTGGATTTTGGATTTTGGGATCACTGAATGGAAAGTGACTCCCCCGACCCGCAAAGCTCGTATTGTTTTGGATCTTCAGGTGAAGAACAGCGTTCACCTCGAGGTCTTCCACCCGATCATGAACGGTGGTTTTTCTTGAATATCTTCGGCGTCTTGGTGAAGAGACATGGCCAGCACTGGTGATGGAGAGACCACTGTAGTGTAGTGAGTCACAGACCCTGACATCAACACTGACATCGAGTCTTTCGTCCTTAAGCTCGTGACTCTCATTTTGCTCTTACATAACACGGCTATGGAATAAAGGAAGACGGCGCTACGAGTGCAATATGTGGCTGTGAATATGAACAGCCATCTTCGACCTTCTAGTCTGGGTACGTGTACCTTCTGACTTCAGAAACAGTCACAACAACCCCTCCCTTCCTATAAAAGTTCCGAATAAACAACCAAGGGATGCCCGAAAATCGTGCAGTTTGTACCCAAACAATTCACAGCTCGTCTACCTCGAGGCCGCAACACAGTACACTCGAAACCGAAAGATGATTACCGCAATACTGTCAGTCGCCAGCATCACTTCCATTTGTGTAATCTACAGTGTCCGACGCTCTGAAGAGAGTGTGGGCAGCCGTTTCGGGTAATCGTGAGGGATCAGAACAAATAGACTCGATTTAGGATTGAAGTATTTCTCTCCTCTTCAATCACCGCAAAGCATCTAGAACCTTTATCACACATTTACAATAGTCTTTCACGAGACTCTGGGACCAGCATCGCATCTCTGGCTGGTTCTTCTTCTTCTGCCGCAGGAGGACATCTCCTTCTGGTTCCGGTTGTGGGCAAACAAAGGCAGTCGCCTAAACGTCATCAAAAGTTGTCCCTGAAAAGCCAAATGTCGCACCGGAAGCCCAAGTGTTGCCCACTGAAACATCCCTGGTAGGAGAGCCTGATTTGTCCGACGAGTGTGAGGAAGGAGACCCAGCGGATCTCGTCGCAAATGGTCTTCGTCCTGTCTGGACCAGCGAAGATGGCTATCTAGGAACACCACCTCTAGGAACACTACCCGAGGACAACAGGGATAAACATTCTCGTTGCCATGGACATCGTTCGCTTGGACGGACCGATGTCGAGTCTCTTCTGGCTGGGCAAACTAGATGAGCTCGTTCGCGCCATCGATAGCCCGGATTTCACCATGCGCGACTCTATTCTCCGAATCCCGTCAAATGCGTCGATCCCAGGGATGCTCCCGCGACTCTCCGACGAGGGAACGATCCCAGATGCAGTACTGTCCAAGTACCGCTACTTGCCCATCAATCCTTTGGTCGGCTTTCCCCCCTCTCTCGGTAGGCCCCTATCCTAGAGTGTGCTACGGGAGACATTGCGTCGTTTGGCCTCAAAGCCCTTTTTCCCACCAGTTGACAGCAGGATCTTCCAAAGAAATGGCTCTCCGCATGAATTCCCTGGGGCAAGTCATCTAACGCCCCTCATATCGAGTCAAAGATCACAAGCAGCTTGGGAGATTAAATACTTCTCCGCGGCATGAGCCGGAGAGCACTGGCTTGCTGGACGGCGTTGGTCACGCCAACAGTGAATGCCAACAACTTCGATAACGAGTTCGGCCCGGGGGTTAACCACAACCCCCTCGTTATCGACGGCGATCAACTATGTTGGGCTGGAGGGAGTGGTCTTGGTCTTTCAAGACCCGGACGTCCGCCAGCTTAAGATCTGGAAAGCCGACCGCTGGAGATTGGTCTGTAGTTGTCGATTACTGGACAAGTAATCCAGTATCCCACCTGGAACAGAGGTGGCCTCCCGAAAGGGAGAGCGACATCATCCCAGGCCCCATGTCAAGGATGGTAAAGGGCGGACGAGCTCTTCGTTGCGCCTCGGGAACCGAAACCCAAGTTGTAGCGACCAGCATCCAGGGGATTCTGGCGCTCTTACGATCCCTCAAGATGGCTCTGTGGCTTTCATGAAAGCCTGACGTTGTGATTGGCGCTGACACAATCCCCCCGACATGGTCTTGGGACTTGAGGAAAAGTTTGATGCTATTATTACTGTTCTGTTTTTGGGGTCATCCCTGGTGTCATCATTGCTCTCGTTTATTCACAAAAATGTCACCTACCCCTCGCTCCTTTGGAATCCTGGCAGTTGACAAGATCAAGCCAGACCAATACAATGGTGACAAGTTTGCTACATGCAGAATATTTAATCTACTCATCTCGGATCTGTAGGTATCATGTCACGTCCGTGACTTCTGTACATGCGGCCATTCTGAGACTTGAGTCCAGGCCTCTTCCGGTCATGGCTGCTCGAGGGGATCGCCAACTCTCCCACCCCACCGAGTCACGACCCAAGTGACCTGTGCCGATTGCCGTGAGAGCAAAGCCCACCGCACCGGCACTTTGTAGCATATCAAGAGCTGGCTCGATGATGTGACAATGGAGAATTGCGGGGAGGGGGACAATCATCACCACCGGCCAGTGACCGGTCGTAGTGACCAGTGGGCCACACACACACACCATGCCCATTTTCTCGGTTTGTCGCTTCTTCTCCTTGAGGCAATCCCACGCGAATACCTTTCCACCAAATCCTGATGGTGAGGGACGGAAGACAACTCTTAAGCTTTTCCGAGTCGCAAGTCGGAGTGCCGACGACCAGAGTGTGAGTAGTAATTGTCCCTCGTGCATCCAATCGGACTGCGGGGGAGTACCCAGTACATGGCTACCTGCCACTACCGACGACCCCCTCCCCGGAACTGCCACCAGTGCAAGTCACCACTACATCACTGCCGCGTGCCAGGCTTTCCTTCTAGAATCCGATTAAACCCTTTTCGAGGGTTCCTGGACCCCCGTCCGGGCGATCATCTCGGCTACGTGACCCAATCGAGACGTCCGTCACGGTCACCGGCTAGTGCCGGTCAGCTCTCATTGGCTGTCATCGCCGTCGAGGGGGCTCCACGATCTATAAGAAAATCAAAAATGCAAATTCGAAAAAAAAAAAGGGCAAGCACATGGAGTCTTCTCCCATTGAAACTTACAGCAAGCAATTCAGTGCCAGTGTGCGTAGGCGGAGAAACCACGCTGGTTGGGCGATAAGCTACATTTATGGTTGGCATTACTTGATGCCCGCATTCATCTGAAATACCCAACCTTGGCTGCAAGTCGGAAATCTCTCGTCAATTCATATACTGGCCTGTCCTTCCCCATCTCCTCGCGGTCCGACCTTGACTGTCTTCTTCTTCTCCAACAATTTGTTCTGAGGCTTGGAATACTTGGTTCCGTTCGTGTACCTCCCTCTCTCTCTCTCTGTCTCTCTTGGCTCTCTCTCTTTCTGTGGACTTTCCCAGCACGCCCAAAGTGCTCATAGCCTAGTAGGGCTCTGTGCCTTGAGGGTCCACTGATCCACCGGTACGTAACCCTTTTGTGTGCTTCTTCCCCCCCCCAGAACAGCACACGAGGAGTCCGATCCTCCTTTCTGCCCCGCGCCGGGTCCTTCGCTCCTTGTTCAATCTAATCAGGAGGTCTCCAGTCTCTTTTCTTTTAGATTGTGTCAAGCACTTCGAGAGGGGGGAAACACTTTCATTCTCCAATCGTCCTCTCACCTCCTCTCTCTCTCTCTCTCTCTCTCGTGCTTGATCAATCCCCATTCCTTTTCGTTTACGGCCTGTTGGGTGTCGCCAATTGAGTTTGGCGTTTGTGCGTCTGCTCCGATTGAGCCTTTCACCATGAATCACGATATGAAAGATCAGGCTCTGGCGCTGAGCATCCATCGCAGCAGCAGTCGATTGGGGGAGCTACTCGTGGCCGATACGCTGGTCGCAGCCGGGTCGTCGGCGCTCATCACCCCGGCGGTGATGATCTTTGACAGGTGAGCGCAGCATCCACACCGCAGCCAGGAATCGATCGTGTTGCTCACCAGCACCGAGTAGACTCGTCGTCGAAAAGTCCTTTTATAACCAGCCCATGTTTCCCGCTTTTCGTCGACACTTGTGGTTCTCCATCACCCAGCCTACCACCTTTTTGACCTCACGACCCAGTCTGCTGGTCTGGTCCCTCTATACCGCCACTTTTGCCACAGCCAACATCTCCGAGACCTTGCTGAGCAAGGTCTATCCCAAGATCGATCATGCCATTGCGGGTATGACCACCTTTGCTGCCACCTTTGTGGTCAATTCGTCCGTCGGAATCTGGAAGGATGTCAAATTCGCCCAACTGTTTGGCCACAAAAACAACGCTCCTCCTTCTCCTCCCGCCACGACTTCTATGCCTTCATCCACTACATCTGCATCTGCATCTGCATCTGCATCTGCATCTGCATCTGCATCCGTATCAGCATCAGCATCAGCATCAGCCTCAGCCTCAGCACCAGCATCAGCATCAGCGTCTGCATCTGCATCCCCCTCCGCCTCCGCCTCCGCCTCTACCTCATCTTCCCCTAACTCATCCCCAAAATCCGATTCCTCAATTCCCAAAGCGGCCCGTTCCATCGGCCGCACACGCATCCCCCTCGCCACATACTCCGCCTTTCTCCTGCGCGACGGCCTCACTATCTTTGGCTCGTTCAGTCTCCCCGCCATGCTCTCCAACACCATTCCCGACTCCATCGCCTCGCAGGAGTATCTCAAGATCCTGATTGCCCAGTTGGCCATTCCAGCCTCCATTCAATTGATCAGTACGCCCATTCATCTCTTTGGCTTGGATCTGTACAACCGACCCCAGGCAATGCCTACCAAAGAACGGGTCAGCCGTATCAGCCGCGACTGGATCGGGGCGTCCCTTTTGCGCATGTGTCGAATCATCCCCGCCTTTGGTATTGGGGGGTTCCTCAATACGGAGGGTCGCCTTTACTTGCATGATCAATTGGATGGAAAGCGGACATCGTGACAGTCACGAGATGAGATGAGCAAAAGCCAATTCTTGCAGCTATGTGGACTTTGCTGTTTGCTTTCTTCTTGTTCCCCTTTCCCCCTACATCCTCCCGGTTCTTCTCTTTCTCTTTCTCGTGCTGGTCCATTCCTGCTGCATCCCCATGTATATACCTCCCTTTCTTTTCTTCTCCTTCCTTTTTCCACATTTCCCGGCCAGTACATAGCCAGTCTTCCTCACGCTGAGATCATAGATCAATATACCCATTTCTTTTTCCATCGTCATTATGGCGCAATTCACTCCCCACATTCTTATCCACAGTGTCTATGAAATTTTCTCTCTTCTATCCTCGCGATTCTCTACTTTCTCGGCATTTCATGTCGCATGCCCTGTCCCCTCCCGCCGTACGACACTCGTGATACGAGTCATCAAGGGTAGGGCTTTTTTTTCGCTGCATGGGGGATCGGATCGGATCCACTTGCCGACGTGTGCCCGGCCCGGAGCCCGCTTATAACCGGGGGAGAGGACCGGACCAGTCTGGCGGGCTTGCAGCAGTTCCCAAACCAAGGAGGGAACGCGTCGCGTGTGCATGCAAGGCTGAGAGTAGCATGCTGTCACTGCTATATTACTACTTGTAGATTACATGGCAGATACGTAGTTTGGCGCTGGATGATCTGTACGATGGACGGGGTAGACTCCAGAGTGCGCGTCCCTCGCCGGCAACGCAGATCTGCCTGAAGCCGGTTGGCGTGGAATAGGTGCTCACGTGAGTTGACTCATACCCTTCAAGGATCTACTTACCGAGTACTAACATACCACTAAATGCGCAAATGACAGTTGTACTTTATACCGCTCATGCGGGGTAGAGTATGTAGAGGAGAGCTTTATTGAATCCCTATGTACTTTGTGCTGGACATGGACCCCGTCTAGACAATCATACCGATATTGACGCTGGCAATCCTCTACCGCTCTGTCGTTTATTTTCTTCCTTTTATTCCTTTATACACGGCATTGGGCACCGAGCACACTCGTACTACGTATGTAGCTTGTATATAATCCATGTACTCCGGACAGTGTACAACCGCGGAGGAATAGAGACTAGATGTCGTTGGCTAGTGTATTTCGAATGGATAGTGGGTTTATTTGATTAACACATGACTCCCGTCACACCGCTTCGTACCTAGGCTGCCCGACCTCCTACAAATGTTGACAAGGTGTGGAGTATAAAGGATTCTCCAAGGTAGCACAGCTAATAACTATCTATTTAATTTGAAAGTGATCCTCATTTGGCGGGGGAGAAGCGGGACATACCTTACACCTCACAGATACTACATAGTCGTACTAGTTGGACGTTCATTTTACTCTAAACAGATTCGTCAGCTTCGTCTTCCTATTCTCATCGCTTGCAGATGAGATTCCTCGAAAATAAAATGAAAGCTGTAACTAGATCGACTTGCTATATACTTCTATGTAGTGGGTGTGTGACTGTCTACCAAGGCCTGATAGTGAATTGAATGCCCAGCCTATCTTCTCGAGTTGGTTCGGGAAATCGGAGTCATGATGGTTCAAACATACACAGCATCAATACTTATATGGACTTCCGGGTGATAAGTATTTAGAAAGGGGGGGGGGGGGGGACTTGGTCCGTGGAAAATGAAAGTCATGTCTGGTGAGTCATCTCATCAGCAAGCCATAAAGTTAGTGCCGTGAATTTACCCGTATCTCCCCCTCCACAACAAGTTAAGCGGTCTTCCCTTATCATAAACGCCACGGCTATTTCTCTCGCCCGATAGAAATAAGGGCTTGGTATTTTTTGTTCGACATGTGGATGGCTTCCAGGCTCGTATTCCATAAGCATTAAGCACGGGATGCAAGTCTTGGGCTAACTCGCGATTGAGTCATTGATGGGGTCGGTGCTAGTGCAAGAATTTAAGAAGTATATCTTCAAGACCAAATGGATAGAATTGATGGCTGGGTACAGATGGCTATAAATTCTCAAGGATATACTGTTTTGTATGGATCTTTCTTGAACTACAATTTCATTTTGCGCAAGTGGCAAGCTCACTTTGTTGACAAATTTCCACAGTTGACAAGAAGGCGCATCAATTGGATCAAATCATTTCAGTTCAGATTGGGGTGTGACAGAATAATTTCAACCTCAGCACGACTCCCAGTCCATACAGAGATACCTATTCAAGTCAGTTATAGTGACCGAGGTTCAGATCCAGGAGAGATAAAAAGAACAAGAAAACAACATCGTCAACGACAACAACTATCACTACTGCTACTACTACCCGTGCCTCGAACCAGACCAGACCAGCGACACATCATGTCTCTCCCTACAAGTCCCCGCCACTGGCACAAATCACCTGGCTTTCTCATCTCCACGGACAAAGTCCTCCTGTCACCATCAGCCATCAACCAGGCCTTTGATTCCGAGATTGTGTACTGGGCCAAGCCCGTGCCGGAAGATGTGCTTCAGACAATGATTCAGAATAGCTTCTGTTTTGGTGTATACGAGATTGTGCCTGCTGCCACTAATGCTACCGCTACAAATAGCACTGGCACTGGTACTGATACTGGTACCTCACACACAGACCCATCCACCACTGTATCCAACTGCAAGGTCAATCCCGGACAGACTCTGAAACAAATTGGCTTTGCCCGTCTGGTCGGCGACATGGTTACCTTTGCCTACGTGACTGATCTCTACGTGCTGTCCGAGTATCAAGGACGTGGACTGGGTGGGTGGCTGATTGATTGTATCGGGGAGCTGTTGGGGGAGATGCCCTATTTACGATGGGCGATGCTGCGCACGTCGATGGAACAGAGTCAACGGGCTTATGAGAAGAGGTTGGGGATGCAGGTACTGGTGTCGGGGGATATTGGGCAGGGACCGGTGATGATGGGGAAGAAAGGGGCACGTGGAGGGCCATGATTGTGAAAAGAGAGAGAGAGAGAGAGAGAGAGAGAGAGAGAGAGAGAGAGAGAGAGAGATGCATGTCGATTGAATTACAAGTGTTTTGTTGATTTACTGTGGTCAACGGAAGATTTGGGTGAGGATGGAAAAGGCAATTGTACAGGATGAGGGGAATGGAAAGGGAGGTATTGTAGTTCTGAAAATGGATATTCGTGATAAAACCTACTCGATACGTACCTAGTCAGGTTTCAGGAGCAATGAAGATGTTCCCAGATATAATTGGGTCTTGAGCAGGAGCGTGAATCTAGCGTCCAGGAGTATGTGTCGAGCAAGAGAAGCTGGGATAGTTATTGGCTAGTAATCCTAATAGACGAATGAGGTCGAAGATAAAAGCAAGCGGGAGCAAGCTTGGATGACAAGGTTGATTGATCCAAGAAAGAATAACAGCTTTGAGATGCTTCAGAAGGCAAATAAGTCCTAATGTCCTGGTAAGACTGCTTCTCAATTAAACAAGGAGGAACATCAAATATGAAGATTGGTCATAAGACAAGGGCATCTCTGGCTTGATTATCGGCAAGTTGAAGGGAACAGCCACCGTACGATTATGTGTCTCTTTTCGGGTTAAGGCAGTGGGCCAACACACCTCAGGTTGTCAAGTAGTACAAGCCCCAACCGATCATCAAGACCAGATCCAGAGTCTTTTCTGTAGACTTCCTTGCGAATAAACATGCCTCTCTGTACAATAGCATATAGGTATTTTCGCCAGGCAGGCTAAAAGCGGAGAGCCAAATCAGGTCCTCGCAAGCATTTGTTCACAAAGGCTTGCGAACAAATGCTTCATAGGTCTTTATCTCCTTTACAGAATCAACGAAGATGTATTCTGCGTTCTAGATGATATCCCTTATCTTGCGCTTAAAGTCGTAAGCTAGCAAGGCTATTGTAGGATAGAGACTGAGCCAATAAGCAGAAACAAGACCATTTAAAGCTTCATTGCGGTTAGGTTTTGGAAACTCCATTTCCTAATATCGGCGTTTGCATTCCACGGTACTAAGTATAATTTCATCGTAGGGTTTATAGCTACAAAATATAGAGTAGAGAAGTGTTCTCATTATTGAAGAGGGATAAGTGCTCAGGGCATCCTGAACTCACGAAGCAGGTCGCTCTCATGAGAGTATCTGACAAAAGTCCTCAAGGGACCTTGTTGGAAGGAGGAGCCAGCTCGGTTCAATGTGGGATCGGAGTGAGCTACGTCCCTCACTGAACAGACGATTGAGAAAGGAGATGGATGAGACGAAAGGGCAGTGAGCGAATGGCTGTCAAATTGGTGGAACCAGCTTTTTCCAAAATGAAGGTCCTAAGCTGGACGACCGAAAAAGAGATTGCTCTTAACTGAAGACGAAGGGTGTCGAAGAAGACATTAATTGCGATCCTTGCGTGACCGATACTCGCTCTTTCTCCTTTTTCTAACACCCTCTTTCATGCGTCATCCCCAATACTTGCAACCGAATCACGAAAGTGAAATAGCTCCAAAACAGCTCTCATCCTAGCATTTCAATATTTCATGGCATTCCGACAGTCCCACTATATCTTGCTGAACCTATGAGCCTCATTGAACGCAGTAGCCTTGCTTAGACTAACATCCTGAAGTGCTACCGGTCTTTATCCCGTCATCACACCTATGCGGGGATTGTCGTTGACCCACTACTGCGAGTCTCTCCACTTCGCGAGCCAACCGGAAGATTCTTCCTTGCAAGAGACGGTCCAGAAAACTTCTATGAACAATCTTACGGAGGTGCGTTCCATTTTCTGATATCTACAGCCTCCAAAAATGATACGGTTTTGAGATAGTTATACTAAACTTCTTTCGCAGCAATCTCAAAACAGTTGGCATTATTGGAACAAACTTGCATGATCGGAATATGACTACTGTAAAACGCTCATCTTGGTCCATTTGTGTCCTAACCACAGGAAACTAAATCACAATAGCTCAGTCGTAGTTAAAAACCACCGCATCCAATACCATATCAAAGTCGATAAATTCTGGTTGTCGATTTAGCCAAACCCATGTAAATGCTGGAGAAAGGCTCCTAGGCAGACTTTGACTTACCACCAACACTGAGCTTCTTGTCATTATTGTAATCGAAAAATTTAAAAACTTCATCAACACCTGAATCCGAGACTTTTTTTTCGGAGTTTTTGTATTCCTCAATTAAGGCATTTTTGACCTCAGCCTTGTTCAGAAAACCTAAATTCGTTACAATATTCGGTCAGGTATAAACACTTTCAAAGCACCTTGTCTTGGTTTTCCGCAGTTGACTGACCATTCTTATCCTTGTCCTGTTATTTATACAAGTGGTAGAATACCAAAATAATAGAAGAATATATGGAGACTTCGCTTACTGCTTGTTCGAAGACTGCAACGCTCTCTTGAATAAACTTTCGAGAGTAGTAAACATCCTGACCCAAATTTGCTGTTAGTACTTCAATTGAACAAGTTAGGCAATCGATGGTAGTGGCCAGACGCACCCTAAGTTTATCCTCAGGGGCCTTTGCGGGAGCTTGAAAAGCAGGCATTTTGTTTTTCAGAGGTGTTCGAGAACTTTTAGAGACTAAATTAGCTTGGATGAGAGAATGAATTGTGAGAGATGGATCATTCTTAAATACTTATGCCGGACTGCTAACGCTGTACTTAGAATCCTAGTCAAAATTCACTCCTACTCGCAATTGCGGTCTAAAATGAAACATGCATATGATATTTCAGTATACTTTGAAGAAATAGCGGTCAGGGAAGCAGGAACCAGCGGCTAGGGAAGCTAAGGTATGCAACAGTATAGCCAGTAGGGATCAAGACTGTAAATACATATGATCTTTGTATATGCTGAATAAGCATACTGTGGTTTCACAACATAAAAAGAAGTGGGTAACTCAAAGAACTGACGTATTTCACTCAAGCATTGACCTATCTGCTCTGGTAGTGTAAGGGTAATTCTCAAGTTTTCCCTAATCTAGGTGCAAACATTCCTTTCCAGCCTGTGCGGAGAGACGAAATTAATAAAGGGCCCCGTCAGACCTATCCTCGAAGTGCAGCACGAGGCTGATGAGGTAACTGCATAGAGGAATCACAGGCCATAAGTCTATAGATGAATCTTAGTTTGTCCATTTGAGATTGTCTTTGATTCTGTCACCTGCGTGATTCATGTCTTCCAATTCAATAAATAATGAGAAAATGCCATCAAGACCAGCTCAGTCGCTTGGATGGGTGTTATAGTGGAATATACTTGCAGAGATAGAAGACCTGTCATCAGCCACTATGAAAAGATGTAGAATGCCACGTCTCAATGAGTGGCAAGTGTGATTCTTGGAGCATCAAAAGAAGTCATCTACATTCGTGATCTTTATACAAAGTTGCTCCCCAATCAAAAAGAGAGATTGTCTTCAACAGAACAGGCTTGTGTAACGTGAGGGCAGGGTTATCCATGCAGTGTAACAGTTGATCAGCGATGGTAGTCACCGTTGATTGGTTCCTCTTAGCCGGGTCACCACCGTTGGCTAGCTGTCAAGAACACTCCCCGGCTGGCCAAGTAGTTTTCGAAGATGGGAAGAGATCTCATCGCTTGGGGCTCAGTGAGAAGGCCGGAAACTACGCCGATGACCTTGCCAGATCGCGAGATCGACGAAGCAATTCTAGGGGATTCGTTGTATCTTTACAGTACTATTGCAATAAGTACCGGAACGTGATCTAGCCATTACTACCAACATTCTGCGTCATAGATCGAGCGGTAACCCCAACAGACAGATTGATTTTTGGCCTCCCATTTCCGGTCACTATTCAGTATTTACTATGTCCTGGAGCCTCCCCCTGGCATCCTTTGGGGTGGGGGCGGCTGCCATCATTCCTGCTCGGGGTGTGACATATCAATCGGAGTTTTCTACTATTATGCAAGTTGCTGTACGGTGTCGCACCGCGTTCCATCCTAGGTAGGTAAGAGGTCGGAGGGCTGTCGAGAGGGGTATTGCGATGAGTGTCTCAGCCACGCTTCTGAGTCGAGGATGGGTGGCTAGTGTCAGCGTGGCTAATGCCCATGTGGCTGCCGGAAGGCCTCAGGGCCATTTTGGCACCTTGGGATCAGACAAAGGGGAATTCCCTAACAATCTGGCACTGACATGTTCATAGAACCTACTTGTAATCGATGTATGTAGATGAGTGGAATGCTTGTGTGTGGATGACAGAGAGAAAGAGTTCAACATCAGTCCCTCACTGTTCATACGAAAAGAATCCGGACTGCAGGATGCCAGAATTGATAAGATCCAAGAAAGCGCAAGAATCACGTGCACCCCTCGTCTCGGTCCGATCGGCGCCCCGAGTTCATGTGATGACAAAACGCGGGGCTTCGGTCCTTGGGGGCTGACTCATCCATTTCTGGATTCTGCACCGCCCGATTGAGTAGATCATCTCCACCGATCGCCGCTCCGAGATGAGAAAAGTGCCGTGGACGAGTGGAGAGATGCCCGGGTGAGGACAGCTAAGGAGATGTACAGCGGCTGATGTTGGCAATGGTGTGACTATTGCCCTCATCGGGGATAGTTTGCAGGTCTGCTTTCTCCATCTTTTGTAGAAATTGATGTTTCCATCATCTTCGTGCATAGATGACCGCCCGCAGTACATGTATAAAAGCTCGCTCCCAGAGCAGTAGTTCTCCCCCCGCATCTTATCATACCTCATCTATCTGATCTGCAACCTACTACCAGATCCTCGATTCAGTCCAAGCAAATACCCTCAATCTATTTAGAATCTTTACCAAAAAAGCATAATCCACTTTGGCTTGAACCCCCTTCCATTCAAACATCCAACCATGTCTACCACCAACAACCTCGCCTACACAGCGCCCGTCAACCCCTCCAACACCACCCCCCAAATCACCGCTTCTCAACTCTGGAACGGTCTCCTGCTCAAATCTCGCTCTGCCCAGACCTTTGTCGGCGGCGCCATCTTATCCACCACCGTGCTGGACGAATCCGTCAACGAAGAGGGACACCTAGTCATCAATCGCGAGGTGGTCTTTCGTGCCTCGCCCGAGAAGCCCGTCGCCGAGAAAGTCACCGCCTTCGAGCCGTGTCGGGTCGAGTTTGAACAGCCGAATGGCAGTCTGATCAGCAATGTGATCAGTGAAGGGGCGGAGGGGGAGCTTTATTTGACGTATGCGTTCAAGTGGATGCATCCGGGCATGAGTGACCCGGCGGAGGTGAAGATGGCGTTGGAGAAGGAGAAGAAGATGGCCAGGGAGGCGGTGGAAGGGTCGTTGGTGGCGGTGCGGAAGTTGGTGGAGGAAGGGAAATTGTAAATGGAGTTGCCAATCAAGTTGAAATGGGACGGTTCTTTTGTCTTTTAGTTCTCTTTTTTTCTTTTCCTTCTGGGTTGTTTGGTGGATTCGATCTTATCAGGATGCAAGGGAATAGGTTTTGACAATCGTTATAGTGGTTTGATTTGGGGGATTTGAACGTGAACTAGAACTATAAAAAAAGAATTCTTTTGCGGTAGCTGAAAAAGGGTTGATTCGAAGCAATTGGGTTCATCTACACTTTTCTTTCTACTTGACAACTTATTTTTTGACAAAGTTATAAAAACAGGGAAAAAAACTATCCTTGAATGCTATATGGCCATACCTACTCCAGACAATCTTCCACGGCTCGCCCCCGATTCAAGATGAAATACTGTCGCTTTTTATTCCTCAGGAACAGCAATCATTCCCTCCGACACTCGCACCGCCGTCCCCGTCAATTCCACCTGCTGAATCACTCCTCCCTCCATCTTCACATTCACCCCAATATCACTTCGTCTCCCCATCTCCACCCCCTGCACAAAGTGATGCCGAATCTCCTGCTGCTCCGAGGACGATTCTCCCGTCAACGCCAGGTAAGCCGCCAATCCACTCGCCGCACTCCCCGTCGCCGGATCCTCAATCCCACTCAACATCATCCGAGTCCGAATCACCGTCTCTCCAGTCTTCTCATCCTGCACGCCCCGCACGTAAAAGTACACACAGATCATTCCATTGTGCCATCCAGCATCCAGATATTGCTCCGTGGAGATCAAGTCCGCGCTCGTCGCACGGGTGACGGCCGCCAGCGCCTCCAGCGACGGCAACTCTACAAAGACCTGACTCATCCCATTGACGATCGAGAAGAGCGGGAAATCCACCGTGGTCTGGCTCATGTACGGTTGCACGGTAGGATGAAGCGCCACTAACTCTGCTAGAGGGAACCGCTGCGAGTGAATCCGGGTGTGATGTGCGATCTTGGCCGCGACGATGCCGCTGTGAGGGTCTTGAAGAGTGATGGGGATTTCGCCCGATTTGGTAATCAGGCTTGTGACTGGCTGATCGGGGGAGTCGGGGCTGTGGTGCAGGAACCAACTGGCAGCGCCGATGGTGGGGTGTCCTGCAAAGGGGATTTCACATTCGACTGTGAAGATGTCGATGGTGCGGTGGGAGGCAGTGGGTTGGGTGACGGGGTGAACGAAGATGGTCTCGGAGAGGTTGAATTCGATCGTGAGGAGATGTTTCTGGCGTTGGGTGAGGGCGTGTTGCGGGTCGGTGGGGAGAAAGACTACGGCCAGCGGATTGCCTTGGAAGGGTTTTGTGGTGAAGACATCGAGAGTGAGGAACTTCAGTTGGACCATGGTGGGTGAGAGAGTGGAGAAAGGTACACAGCACGAACTCAAAACGAGCTAAGAGTGGAAGGGGAGCAAGCAGGATAAACAGTATAGAGGTGGACGGTAAGTGATGCAGATGACAAGGTTGACTAGGAACCTTATTTATACTCTTCTGGATTCCGACGAGGGTCATGAGGGGGGGAAACACCTCGCCTCCACTTTCAACGGTTCCCAGTAACTTGAACTGACTAATTGAATAGATTGACTCATTCCACCCCCACGCCTGGATGGGCGAAATGTCGATTGACTCAGTCCTGGAAAGGCCGGGAGACTCCATCTCCGGTAGTGGGGGTGAACTCTTGCGCAGCTTCGGCATAAGACGCAGTATCGGCAGTACAACCTCTGAACCAGCACTCCAGTTCATCGCATTTTGCATTGAAACTGCATGGTGCACACTTAATCCTTCGATGCATACTGCCATTTTGATCGAGTCCATGAGCCTCTAGTCCTTGCCGGTTTTGACGCTCTGAATCTTCACTGGTGACACTCGACGGTTGGAAGTTGGGTCAATTGCAATGCGACCACGTCGTTCACCTCATCCCCTCGTCACTTTTTTTTTTATCTATGAACTACTCTCTCGGCAGATACGTGAGAGGCGATATGCGATGCCCAATTATATAATCCCCGAGACCGAGAACTAGTGTCTCTCCCCCAATAAGTATGATCAAGAGTGCGATTTGTCTCATATGCCAATTGTGGTATCCTTCTTGTCCGAAAATAACCCTAGCCCCTGCGATGCGAAAAAGAACGCCGCGTGACCGAAGAAAAAAAAACGAAAATCATTATACATGACTTGCGCTCCTCGCGCCTGCACCCCGTCATCAAGTCCATCTAGTCGGAATCAGAATCAATCACGAATCCGCCCCGAGTGCGACGGTTGGACGGTGCCACGGGCGTGTCTTCATCATCACTGCCTGCATCATCCACCAAAGCCGCCGCTTTGGCCGCCCGATCTCGACTAAACACCAAATCATCGTCAAAGTCCATCTCGTCTTCGGCCGATGTGAGTGATGTGTCACGGGCAGGCAAGTCTTCAGGCGCAGAATCAGGAGACATCTCGTCTGGATCCGCCATGAGAATATCATCGTCCTCGTCACTGTCAGACAGCGATTTGCGACGTCGTTTGGGTTGCGTGGCTGTGCTGTCATTTTTGCGCTTGCGCGCACTGGGTTTCTTGGTATGACTCGCGCCGTTCTTCTCCGCATCTTTTTGCAGAGCATCCCCAAGCATCATGGCCTTCGTGACATTGATTGCTTGCTCTCTGCGTCGGGTCTCTTCCATACGGAAGAACTCTCGATCAGCTTCTTCATCGGTCTCATCGTCACTGGCGTGAATAAAGAGATCACTCTTGATCTTGTTCTGGCGCGCCAAGGCCGCCGCCAAACGAGCTTGACGACGCTCTTCCAAGAGAGCATCATCCAGGGGCTCAGCCTCCATTCCGTCGTCCTCATTCTTTCGAGACTTCTTTTTCCGCTTCTGCTTGAGCTCATCCAATGCATTGGACTTGGTTCGCAAGTTTGGTGGGAAAAGTGGCCCGTCAGGAACAACGTCCTCACCCTCCGAGTCGTCTCCAAAGTTCACATCCAGAGTACCCGGCGCGAGACTCGCGCGGGCACTACTAGTCTCTTTGCGACGAAGCAGCTGGCGAGGATCCTCATCGCTACCCTCAAGCATGGGATTCAAGATGGCCTTGTTGATGGCAGAGATGCTCTCGTGCAATTCGCCGCAGGTGATGTTTGCCGGAACAACCCATTGCGCGCCGCGCACATCTTCTTGGCCAAGCCGTTCAAAGCCAACAGACTCCATCAAGAGGCGCAACTTGGGATTGGAGAACATGGAATTCTCGATGAACTCGTCACCGGGTTTGACATCTGTACTTGTATTAGCTTCTTTGTCTTTTCCGTCTCGTCTCAAAATCAGTAGTCGAGCCTAGTTATCAACGTACGAATAAGGGGATTGGGCGTGTCCACACTCGCAGGATCCTCCTCCCGGCGAACTTCTTCATTGGTTTCCCAGTCCTCGCGCTCCGAGGCAGCAGATTTCAAAACATCGACAAGCCACTTTACCAGATCTGCCTGACCATCCAGAACCAGTGCACCGGCGACAACCCCTTGTTTGGCCTCTTTCGAGAGGATCTCCTTGGAGATGAAATGAAGTTCAGGAGGAGGTCGCTTCGCAGTCGACATGCTCTGTCTCTCATGGCCGAATTCCAGATAGTATATGGTTGAGTTCATCTTGCTGAAAAGCAGTTCAGTAATCAAAGCCGGTCGCTGGTCGATTCGTTTTGTCAATCGACGCAGGATCTGCCGGACAAGTTCCTCCCATTCTTTGAAGATCTGCTTGCTGGAATCCATCGCTCCGGGGCCCTTGATCATTCGGTAAAACAAACTGATAATATCCAGGCGGAAAAGCAGGGTAGTCATCTCTTGCTTGAATGCGATACGGTAAAAGTATCGATGGGCGCGCTTCAGCTGCTCCGAGTTCAATTCTCGATAAAAGGAGATGAACTCGACAAATGTGTTCACGCAACTTTGATTGCAGAACTTGGCAGCGAACCGCTTGAAATCAAAAGCGCGCTCCTTGCTCACCTGCGCCGAATCGATCAGATCTTCCTCATCCTCAGAGTTGATTTCTTCGTCGTTTTCTGCCTCCCCGTCTCCTTCCTCGGGCCGTTCGGTTGCAGCATTTTCCGCCTTCTTACGTTTCTTGGCTCGTCTCTTTGATCGGATTTGCAAGTCCACATTGGTTTTGGAATATCGCTCCAGCATCCGCAAAAAGACATGTGACAGCTCTGTTGCCGCATCCAGGTAGCCGAACCCTTGGTCTTTGTAGCCTCGCACGATGGAGAGTACCCGGTCATGGGTCGTCTCTTCGTAGAAAATGCGATTCTGAATATTGTCGGCAATTTCTTGGTCCTCTTCCAGGGGCGAGAAGGTCATCTCTTGCACGGTCAGGAGGATCTGTGTGAAGCATCGCATCTGAGCCGTGAGGTCATCCCATTCTTTGTTGTCGAGACTGTTTTGCATGCTCCGGTTCAACGAAATAAAAGTCTCCTGATTCAGCACGCCAGCTACCAAGCCAAAGCTGTCTGGCTCCACGTCTTTCGCAGATTTGCCGTCTCTCTCGCGTTGGACGACCTGTCGAGCCCGCCGAGCACGCTCCGCCTCAAGGAACCAGCCAACCGTATAGAAGAACTGCCGTGCGTTGATTGCAGTCACTCGCTCGGCTTCTCGTTCAATGGCCTTGCGGACGTGTGTAAAAAGAGGATTGAATCCCGAATCAAGGAATTCCTCGACAAATGTCCGCAGGTTCTTCGTCGCCAGCAACGACAGGTGAACAGGAGTGTTGAAGTCATTATATTGCACGGAATCGTCCTTGTTGCGGCGCGTACGTGCCGGTCGTTTCCATTTCTTGCTCTCGTCCATCTTCTGAAGACTGGCCTGATCGTTTCGCAGGATATTTTGCCCGGAAACAGTGCTCACTTTGTGCTCGTCTCGCTTGACCCAAATCATGGTTCCGAATCTGCCATGCCGTGTAGGTGCGTTTCGGGCGTATTCTCGCTTGACTTGGTTCTCTTTTTTAAGTAACTGACTAAGCTCATCCGATCGTTTTGCTTTTCGTTCCTCGTTGTTGAGGAAGAGCTTGTCGACATTGACACCTTTGATGATGTGGAAAAGGATCTCCAGCAAAACCACATCTTGCTGATTAAAGTCGTCCGCAACATTTGAACACATTGTCAGAATCAGCGCAAACGCATCTTGATCCTGGAAAGCATTGATTGTTGCCGATCTTGAGGTCTCTTCTTCATCACCTTCCGCCGCTAGTCTCTCGTTGGTAGTGATGATGGCAATATTTCGTAGGAAATAGAGCATCAATTTCAGAATTCCTTCATCCCGGGACTCGCGCTCGGAGCGGGGAATGGCCATGCTGGGAAGGGCGACACGAATGACGGCACGAATAAGGTTGGAGCCTCCATATCGTAGAATGCCGCGCTTGTACTGGACTTGGGCCTGTTGAATGTACGGGGTGTGTCGGTGGTGATTCGCAGTCATCTGGCTGTGGTACTCGGCAGGCCAAGTCAATGGCACGAGCAACTCCACTACTCTGGTCAGAACGGGTATTGTGAAAGAATTCAGTGGAAAAGACTATCACTTACAGCAAGCCAGTGCGACTCGGGTCAAGTGTTTGCTGTTCTGCCCGTTGTTCCACCATATCGACAGAATGGGCAGAAGATCACCCATGACCAAGTTGGCTTCTCCAAGACATCGCACAACGTCCATTCGATTATGTCGCTGGTCATAGAGTCTCAGCCATCTCCTGATATCGCGAAGACACGAAAGCGCGTCGTCTCCCAGCATATAGCGATCTGCATCTTCGCCATTGAAACCTCCCAGCTACAAAAACGATCCCCCGCGGTCGCGTCAGTGTCTCGGTTCATCTGCGTTGTTCCCTGCAACAAAAAAAAGAATGGCTTAACATACAGCAGTGACCAGGCTGTAAACGTGCATTCGCACGTCCGGGTCAATGACCTGGACATCCTGTCCGACCGAGCTCACCTCAAGCTCCATGGCGAGGTGGTCGATTCGTTGTATATGGAACTCATCAAAATGCACTGTAACTCAAACGGGATCACGCGTATCGGACGCGTCTGCCTCGGTGAATCGGAGAAACCAACACCGCCGCAGCAGCGACGGCTGCCGAAGATAGCCGATGACGTCGGACTAATTAGGCGGACGAGCCCCGACATGTGAAGAAGATCTATGTCGACTTTCTCTTCCTTTCTCACCTGCAAGTAATCGTGATACCCCCCTCCCCAATTGCAATCATGTTCGCATCTTCGCTTCGCTCGGTCGCTCGTCGTGGCCCTTTGACGGCCCGCACCTTCAGCTCGACCGCTGCGACAAGCGCTGCCGAGGTTAAGTCGCTCGGCGTTATCGGTGCTGGTCAGATGGTTAGTTGTTTGTGTGGATAACCGTCCCTATTTTCATTGTTTCTTTGCTGAAGACGTTTCAGGGATTGGGAATTGCTCTCGTCGCCGCGCAAAAAGCCGGAGTCCCCGTGACTCTGGTCGACAATTCACAGGCGTCCTTGGACAAGGGCCTCAAGTTTGCCGGTAATTCATTCCTCTCGGGTGATGCGGTGCGCATACGGCGCAGCTTTTGCTTCGTGGTGCGGCCGATTTACTCTTCAAGCCAGTTCAACTAAACAATTGTTTTCCTTTGTCCAGACAAACTTCTCGAGAAAGATGTTGCCAAGCAGCGTCTGACCCGTGAGGCCGCTGATGCCGCCCGTGCTCTGCTTACTCCCACCGTGAAGATGGACGACCTTTCCTCGGTCGACTTTGTCATCGAGGCCGTTCCCGAAATTCCCGATCTCAAGCAGTCCATCTTCAAAACTCTTGCGCAAATCGCGCCCAAGCACGCCATTCTGGCCACCAACACTTCATCTATCCCTATCACCAAAATTGCCGCCGCTACTACTTCAGACCCGACAGACTTGCAGGCCCCGTCTCGGGTGATCTCCACCCACTTTATGAACCCCGTACCCGTTCAGAAGGGTGTCGAGATCATTCGTGGCCTGCAGACATCGCAAGAAACCACCGACACTGCCATCGCTTTCGTCGAGCGCATGGGCAAGGTCGCTTCGGTCTCTGCTGATTCCCCGGGCTTCCTGGCCAACCGTATTCTCATGCCATATATCAACGAGGCTGTGATCTGTCTTGAGACCGGCATCGGTGGGCGTGAGGATATCGACAACATCATGAAGAATGGTACCAATGTCCCCATGGGTCCCTTGACCCTGGCGGACTTCATTGGGTTGGACACTTGTCTGGCTATCATGAATGTGCTTCACCAGGAGACTGGTGACAGCAAGTACAGACCCGCTGGACTCCTGCGTCGCATGGTCGATGCAGGCTGGATGGGCAAGAAGACCGGCAAGGGATTCTACACCTACTAAATACAAGATGTCTCACATATTTCCAGACACTTTTAATGGGCAAAATTCATTTCCATTCTTCGTCCCCCTTGAAGAAGATACCTTGCACATGTGACTTCGTTCCAGCTTCCTTGTAGCTTGTCAACCTCACCGCATAGTCTAGACATGAAAATTTCAGCTATTCATCTTCCAAATAATGGATCCCCCCCCCATCTCCCAGATCCTGTTGAATATGCTGCCCACGGCACCCTGTAACCTCTTCACGCTCCTCGACGCATACACGCAGCGAGTTATCAACTTATCATGACCATCGGTCGCCTAACAATATCTCCCAGAAGCCAAAAAACATCTCGTCAAATATCCAAAGAAACCAAAAATTGAACATCAAGATAAATGCCAGTCTTGTTGACTTTTGACGCAGCGGCCCGACACCGATACGTGCGTAGAACCCACGCGATGCCTTGTTGCTAAATTCTTTACGATTGGAAGTCTATATGGATGTCTTGCTTACCTGAAGAGTTTGATTATTTTATCGATAGAACGACTTCGCATGCCTAGTTGAAGATGACATCATTTATATTTGTAATAATGCTGCTATATGGATGCATGAAAAATGACCTCAACCCAAATAATCATACGAGTCTATCGCTGGACAACTCCATTCAACGGTTTTAGCTGATGATACTGCTCTGATCGTCGACACATCTCATACGAAATGATTCTGTCTCGTTTACGAGTATTCAAGAGTCCCAGGGCATGTATCCTAGAAAGTAGTCTACTTCAGTAATGCGGGTGGTGGAAATCACCTCATCTACTGGTCTATCCTTCAAATTCCCGTAGTCAAGGCAGTATTTTTTGAGGCCCAGGTGTACCTTTCGTGGCTATCATTTCAAAATTTGACTGCTCTTTACAAGATCTTCCATCGACTCCCGATAGCTAGTTGGGAGTATACCGGCCTGGAAGGTTAATCTCGATCAGTTTTCTGCTGGCAGGATCCTTTGAAAGAATTCCCCATCGTATTGCTGAACGTACCTCATTTTTCAACAGCTCTTTCACGAGCACAAATGCATTGTCACGATCCTTCATAACCTGGGTCTCATTGGGTGCATTGGATTCCGAGCCATCTGCGGAGGAGGAAGGGGTAGCATCCGCTTTCAAAGTTGATCTCAAAAGCGCTGCAACATCTTCATTATGCAAGCAATCAATCACTGCTCTACAGCCAGATGAGTCATTGGCCATGAGCGCGAGCGCAAACCATCCTTCGCTTCGTACGACAGGCCATTGGGTCTGCGTAATCATGGCTCCGATTGGCCGCGCGACAACCTCATGTAAAGTGAACAGTCTCTCCTGCAGCAGCTTGGCATCTTGGTCGCCGTCCCGAGCCTTGGGAGAAATTGTACGACAAATAGAGGCGATCGTGCGTCCAATTTCCGTCTTGATCGGAGCCGAATCTGTCTTCTCAAACAATGATAGAAGTAGGGAAAAATAAGTCCGTTTGCTTGCCGGAGAGTCCGGATCCTCCGAAAGAGGGGCTAGCAATCGAGCGATGTTGTCCATAGAGGAGATAGTCACTTGTCGTGCGATAGTGGCAGCGGAGAATTGGACTTGGGGAACTGAATCAAATGCCCACAGGCGAGACACAGCCGGAATAATCCCGGCGTCTGCCAAACTCACCCTGTTCTCACCAGCAATGGCGAGATTCTTGAGGAAACCCAGGGCTGCATGGAGAACTGCACCACGAGATCCGTTCCTGAGGACTGCGATCAACTCCTCGTGGATTTTCAAATCACGCACCATCACCTGACAGACTTCGTCTGATCTAGCGATGTTGCCCAGCATGACGCACGCGCAGATCTGGAGCTGTTCTTCGTCGGCAGCGATCCAGGTTTTCAAGGTCTGTGCCAAGCTTGAGTTGAGGGGGTATTTCTCAGAAAATAATGGCGAGGCCGAGACTTCTGCGAGAGCCTGGTTAATCTTTAGTCGAACCTGAGCCATAGCTGAAACTTCTTCGGGAGAAGACTCGTCGACATCAATCGAAAAGGAGCGACGAAGGACACTCAGGACATCTTCAACAATGAAATTGGTAATGCACACTTCCTGGAATCGTTCATTAGCCAGGTAAGCGGAGAGGCTGTTTGCCAGCGCTGAGAAATGTTCAAATTCAGTTTCTTCCATTGCGAGTTGCGCAAGAAGCCAGATTGTCCCGTCCGGAGATTTGTCGATGCCTTGCGCTGTGTGGAAATTAGTCTGACTGATGCCTCGAATAGGCTAATTTGATTTTTGCTTCGCACCTTGCTCTGATGCCAATTCCACCAGGTCGAATGAGAAACTGAGAAGCGCACTGTTATCTCGCAGACCGCCATCTTTCAAGAGCTTCAGGATAATGTATGCCACTCGATTTTCGGCAATCTGGGCGTGTGCAGGTTCTACTCTGTTGTCAGATGATCACCATCACTTTTCACGCGAATCAGAGGCATTGAGGATTTGCATTACCAAAGTCCATGCAAATATTGTAGATCACAGGAATCGCAACGTGGACCAAATCAGGATTGAGAAAATGCCTGATGATCGCCAGAGTGTAGGCTCCATCAACGACGATTTGTCGATTTTCATCTGTGTTGGCAATCAGTCAATCCGGACCACAATGAAAAAAAAGGTAAAGGGCAGCATTGACATACTCGTGTCTGCGCACGAATTGCCAACCAGCCGTAGAGAATGCAGCAGCAGCTTGGCATCCAACTTCAGCGAGGAAGATACAACGTCCAAGAAGAACTTGAGAATGCCAGACTCCCCAATTGGTCGACGCCACGACACTGTAATCGCACAATCAGTGATATGTACTCTCGCAAAAGGATGTAAGTCTAGATCGTATCAGCTCACCATCCCGACTTCCATTAGCCAAAACCTCAGCAGCTTGCGCAAGATATTCAGAGTTAGAAGCCCAAAGCTCGTTGAGAATTTGGAGCACACTTCGCAAAGACTCCGGATCTCTTTGACCCCGGCGTCCATCCGCGTCGGCTTTCTCCAGAGATGCATGAAGTTCTTTCAAGTCGAAGTTGTTTGCCGCCTCGGGTGCAGCTTCAGCCTTTTCAATGATTGAATGCAAAGCACGAAACATCTTCTCTTGGTCTTGCAGACCGAGCTCTTCAATTCCTCGATCGGAGATGGATGAGGAAGACTCGGGTAATGCAGACAGCACTTCCAACACAGTCGGTAAATCAACACTAGGTGTTCCGACAGAGGACTGACCAACAGATTCTGGTCCAGCACCAGAAGCTGGTCTTATTTCATTTTGAGACTCCATCTTGCGTGCCTGTGCACCCTTGAGCCGCAGGATGTCAACTGATGCCTCCTGTCCTCTAGCGCAATCAGGAGTGGAGAGGCTCCTTTCCTATCTGGGTGTATACACCCTTTTGAATGACGATGGGAGCCTGGAGAGTAGAGTCGCCAAGTAGCAAAAGGCAAGCACCCAAGTATATTGAGTCACACGGTGGCTTGGGTGGAGCGTGTCAATGCGTCCTTTGAAGAAGTAACTGAACTTTCAATATTCCAGACTCTAGGGTTGGAAACGGACTCGAACTATCTGGGACGGAAAGTGAACCAATCCGCGCAGGTGCTGCCTGAACCCACCTCAGGCCCCCGCCCTATTCGGGTAAAGTGCGGTCTTTGATGAAGATGCAGACAAGATGAGGGGAGTACAACTTGAGGGGCAAACTTTTTTAGGAAATCAAGTTACGCCCTCTCTTATTCAAACTAGTGGAAATCTCACTCCTATCATAGAAGAGAAATCAAAATCCACCTGCGTAGTCTTTCCTCTCAGTATACGGAATCAGGTTTTCAGGCCATCAACATCGACACCTGGCTGCGGGTCGGAGAATACATTCCATGCCGCCTTTTGAATGCCAAGCCAAGCATCACCTCCAAGCTGGCCTTCGTCTCCGGTCACATTAGCGACATTGCGACAACTCCTCTTGACCACCGTCACTCTTTCATTCTCTGCGGTCTGAATTACTAATAGCAATTGGGGCTTCAAATTTGCGCACGACTTCTCACCGTTCATCTATTTTTTTTTAAAAAAAAAACCCCCCCGTTCAGTCTCTTGATTATTCTCTCAATCCGCTTTTCTGCCCACCCTCATCATGACACGCGCACAGCAGACGCTCTCCGTCCTCCTCTTGGTCTCCTCCGTACGTCAAATTCGCGGATTGGACGCGCCATTCAACGGCGCTTGAACGAGTTATTTTGAAGGATCGCATTGCTGATCCCACCGGCGCAGTTCTACCTCTCGCTTTATCTCGGCCTGGTCCCCCTGAACGAGACCATCCAGACGGAAATCATCCCCGTGGTACGTTTATCTCGGTATTCCTCGGAGTATGCGCATCGATGGAATCGAGAATTATCACTAATCCTCGATTCACCCCCTTTTCTTAAATGTACAGCTTCCCTTCTACGCCGTCATCGTATTTGCATGCTACCTTCTCGGTCGCCTGGGTCTTGCCATCTTCACATTCAATGACGTCCCCGAAGCTCACGCCGAGCTGCAGAAGGAGATTGAGCTGGCCAAGGTTGACTTGCGCAAGGGCAATGTGGAGGTGGATTGAAGCTTGATAAATGAAATTGCTTTGAGGGCGGGCGACTCGGAGGAGGAGAAGGCCGGACTGACAGCCGCGGCTGGTCGAACCTTGATAGCTCAGAGTGTCGTGGTGCTTTTGCAAGATCCGCATTTCTGAAGCATCCAAGGCCCAGTAGCAGAGCGATCTGGAAGTCTGCACTTCCTTGCTTGGTGTCCGTGTATGGTTTCTTTCTAATATTACCCAACGACCCGATGCCTTGAAGGTCTCATCAACACAGTATCTTCGTCCCACGTACTTGGCAGTCTTTGCTCGCACGACCGGCGCCTGGCGCATTTCATAAACCCCCGCTCTTCGTGACGCCGAAGATGCGAGTTATTTCTAAAGAGGCAGCAAATATGAAAGGACTTTTTTTGGTTCATAAGGATATCGTAAAAATGAACATGTCCGCGGGTCTAGTACAGCGCCGGTGGGAAAAAAGGAACGAGCGATCCTTTGCCCACACCAAAGTTGAGGCTCCAAGTGGCCACCCATAGTATCATCGCGCCTCGCAGAAAGGGAATGCAGTTCGCCAATGCCATCAAAATTTTGCTTTTAGATAATAGGATGCTCCTTAGCCAGAGCATCGTGCTCATCAATATCCCTAAGAATTGAAGAATGATTAGCGGTCAATTCACATCGACTTGTGGCGCCCACAGTAAAAGATCATGGATGACATACTTGGCCTCCCAAGGATAGCAGATCCACACATCCTCAGTGGTGACAGAGGCGTGGTAACGGCCTCCCTCCATCATATCCGCGGGCAGAGTACCCTTCTTGGGCTTGTCCTTGTTCTAAACGAGAAACACACAAAGGTCGTCGGTCAGCAATCAAGTTCTGAAGCACACTGGAAAAGGGTATTTTTTTTTAATTGCTTGCGGCGGACGGGATCACTCACGTGGAGAACGTAGACGAAGAAGTTGGTCTTCTCGCCCTCACGGCCAAGCTGCTTCTGGGCCTCCTGGACGTCCTTCTCGAGTTCGCGCACGGCATACTCCAGAGTTGTGCGGGTGTCGTCAACCTCGTCGACAATCAGGATGTTCTTGCCAATCAGGTTGGCCATCTCCAACGAGCTCAGATCGAGCCACTGGGTACGGGTCACCTTGGTGCCAATGGCCTCCTCGGCATCACCACGGCCAAGATCCTCGTAGAGAGACAACCCGATGGCCTGGATGGGGATGTTGGGCTCGCCGGGGCTCTTGAGGAAAGAACTGGAGATCCAAGGTGGAAATATTAGTATACCGAACCAGAAGACTGGAGCATATACCGGGTCACCCGCGGAACCCCGGTCAAGTTGGGCGCGCGCCAGAGGATGCCATCCCCGTCAACGGCATGTGCGCGACTTGGGGAGCTGCAGGAGATTCCAAAACCTACCGCAGGATACGAGCAGGGACGTAACCACCACCACCAATGGCGATCATCAAGTTGGGACGGAACTGCTTCAGGATGGCATCGGCCGACTGCTGGCACAGCTTGTGCACCTGGTTGTAGGTGACGTAAAACTTCTGGACCATTTTGGCGGTGGTATGGAAATGTGTAAGTGGAAAGTTGGGGGGAGAGGAAAAAGAGAGAAAAGCTCGACCGTATTGAACGCAAGAAACAGGCGTGGCAAGCGCAAGGAGATGAGGAAAGCCGAGGAAGATCAGGAGTGTGGAGGTATTAAAAAGACAGAAATTTTTTCCCAATTGCGACCTTTTTTTTTTTTTCCTCCCGCGCCCTTTTTTTTGGCTCTCTCTTTTTTTTTGCTCTTTGGGTGCCTATCGCGTGGGCCGCGGGGTGGCGCTTATCTTTGGTGGGGGGGAACATCCTGGGAAACTTTTTTTCCTACTTTTTCCCTTTCCGGCAAAGACTGAGACCCTAAATGAGGTACCTTGACTCGATGGTCTTGACTGGTCAACGGATTTGATCATTCGACAAAGTCTTTAGACTGCCTCCCAAATATCTCGACAGAGGGAATGCACACTTCTTGCCCTCTTCGTGACTCCACCAGCCGTCTCGAAGTGTGTGTGAGAGCGGGCACTCCCGGCCTGCAGTACCGCCTAATATACGCCACCGGGTCATGCAAACGACTACCAGTCAAGAGTATGAGAATTCCACGAGCATACTACAAGTTCATCTCACTAAAATCAAGTCTTCTTTTTCCCCGTCTGTCTTCTCCCAAGATACAATCAAGCCATGTCGAATCTATCAGATTTTGGTATCTGCAATGTTTGTCCAGTACCTACGAGAGACGTGACCAGGCAAGACTTTCCACTGTACCCGGCACTGTGCTCGGCCAAGCCGCCCTTCAAAGGGAATCCACATTCGGACTCAACTTGCTTGAACGGGACGGATTCCGAATCTCTGCCGAAGCTGTCACAATAGAGAGATTTTTTTTTCTAGGATCTACCTCGGTCATTGATCAGTGACGTACGAAAACAACATATGTACATTATCATCTTCTCGTGTCTCTCATCGCGTGGAAGAACATGTTAGTCTACTTTACCGGACATGGCTCTTTCTTGTCTTTGTCGAAGGTAGAAATTTCCTTTCCAAATAAGCGGTGTAGTTTCGAACAAGAAGTGCAGTGAGGTGCATCCTGTTGATCGCGGAAGATCACCCTTTGATTGTCCGCAAGTCTGCCTCTGGGAGGAAATACAGCGGGCAACATCCATCTCGACCACCCTGCCCTAGACCCAGACATTCATGTAGATCCTCGAAACTCATCAACACTGTCAATTGTCGATTAATCTTTTCAGTTAACTTCACCAGAAATCGAATTTCAGAATCTGGCAAGTAACTTTTGATGGTCCCTTGAAGACATACGACTCCAAAAGCGTAGAATGTATCCTCCACCCGTCTTAGACAAGAAAACCATCGAGATTCTGTCGAGATGCAAATATGTGTGTCCACGATTTTCCCCAGCTGGAGTTGCCAGAAATATGAATCCACTTTGTTTCTTCAAACATCATCACTATATCACCATGCCACCTGGTAGGTTCAAAATTTGCTGCTCCCGAGAAAGCCCAACGCGCAGGGCCACGCAGTTGTTCGGTCCTGAGGATGATCACGTGATATCACCAGCCCTTGAAGATGGGAGAGAAGATGAAACTGTACAGAGGCGGTGGCTCTGTTGAGTGGTTGCTAGCTAATCTACCCAATTGATCCGAGTCTCCAATCGGTACTGTTCATGCAACCCATGCAACGATTTCTATCAGACACACCAAGGTTGCAAGCCCGTACAGAGGATTCTTGGCTTCTTCTCCTTTTTATTCGTTTCGTATCTTTCTCACATACTCGCAGGTCATCGCTACTAGAATTGTTCGTCGCTCTCCTCTTCCTACGCCTATATATCTGGACTGTGGGTCAGGTATTAGCCTTGCATAGATCAAACCCTACAAAGCACCCCTGTTTCACTACCACCACTACCGCGGTTATAGCACAAAGGTGCCCGTGGCCGTACCTTCTTTGCCGTACCTCAGCTAAGACCTCTGAACTCGGTCCGTTGGACTGCCATGCAATCTTTCAAAAGACTATCAACCTTACCACTCAACTCTGTTACATATTGATCGCGGGGTATAAATCCAAGCCGCGAATGACATATTCTTGAAATCGCGATCAATCGGTCCCATTACGGGCGAATAACATGGACAAAAACTCATCACCCTTTTTTTCGGTTTTGTCAGCGCTACTCTCTTCTCCGTCTGCCTGCACCTGCCTCGCTCTTCTTTCTCTCTTTCCGGCTTTTTCTTTCCATAACTTGAGCCCCGCCTTCTCAGCTGACTTCGAACCTCGCATCCACGTTTCTCCTTTCAATACTCATCAAGCACAGCAAAATCGATTCCGTCATCTTCGAAGGCCCATACACTTGATCACCAGCCAGTCTCAATGCCCTTGAGTTTGGATCCGAGTTCAATTGAAAAAAAAAAATTAACTCATCCAAAGTCTAAGCCAGGTGATTGTCTTCCAATGCTTTGATAGCATTTCACTCAGTCCGTTCCCCAACTCTTTCGATCTAGAGATGAATGCCTAGCCGTTCCGGAGATCAATGCATGAGAGGATACCGGCGTTTCCTATACAGTGCAGGTCATTGTGTCATCAGAGAGAATTTTCAAAATGTGGTCGCTGTCATAGGGCTGATTGACGAAGACGCTATAGACTCCACCCAAGACGGTGCGGAAGACTTCCATAGGACTGGCTGCAGGGCTCTCCGGGCTCTACTTGATTACATACTGGTTGTCGCTGGCTTGATCAAGTGGCCACTGGCTTCAATGTTGTGATTAGGCTCTTCTTGGTAAAGGTGCATCAGGCTCCTTTCCATGAGGGAAAAAACTCGGATATGGAAAGACTGGAAAGGCCTTGCCTACGGTTCAAGCTACAGTCGTCGACTGAAAGACCTTGCAACGACTTTCGAAATGGAAATGGGACGGGTGGAGTCTTCAAAAATCGACTCAGATTTGATCAAAGGCTTAGAGACGGCATGCATTATTTGACTCGTAGAAAAGTCGTCAATATTTACTGCAATAGAGGAATAGGATACCATTACCTTCGAAGCCTCTTCAACTCGAATATCCACGCCTTTGATCTCATCTTTATTGAACCTTCCCCCTCGAATCCACGGACCAAATCTCCTCAATCACCCCTTTCCGATGTGCATAATACACATCATGCAAATTCACCGTCGGGTCGATATGACTCGGGATAATCTCCACGCGATCTCCCACCGTCAGAGCCGGCACACTCCCTCCTTCATCCTCCCACTTCAACGAGCCCTGCTCATCTCCAAACTCATGATACTTGTATCGCGAATCCCGGCACTCGGACATTCCACTATCCGTCGACAACGACTTCAATCCCGCATCGATGGTCACAGCCCGAGGACCCTGGACACTAATCACCGTCGACAAAATCGTCAAACTATTCGCGTAGAACGTGCCCACCGCATCACGGTAATCAGTATCCATAAAGATAAACGACCCCGGTTGCAACTCAGTCACCCCGGGAACTGAAGCACAAGTCTCGGCCGTGCCGGTGCCTCCCGTGGTCACAACGTCCATACAGAACCCCGCTTGACGAAAAGCTTCAGCCGTCTCGGTAAGAATGCGCATCGATTCCAAACACTGTGCTTCTCGCTCCCGAGCATCATGCAAATGCTGCAGATGTCCTTCATACCCCTGAACTCCCACAATCTTCAACTGTTTCAACCCACCCACAAACTGAACCAACTTCATCGCCGCCTCCCCGGGCTTCACCCCCGTCCGATGCAATCCCACATCCACATCGATCAAAGTCAGAATCGGCTCCTCGATCCCCGCCGACTCTAGAGCGTCGTTGATCGCCGCGGCGCCCGCTTCCGAATCCACCACGATTCGAATCCCGCGATACTTGTCAAACAACTCGACTAATCTTGCCACTTTGGCGGGCCCCACGATCGGAGACGTGATGTGTAAATCGGTGAACCCCGCGGCGGCAATGGCTTCAGCCTCGCTGACTTTGGCGACGCAGCCGCCCTTTGCACCAGCCTGGACTAGTTTGGCGGCTAGAATGGCACTCTTGGTGGTTTTCAGATGGGGGCGAATGTCTCGGCCGGTGGGGAGCAGTTTGGTCATGAGCTTGTGGATGTTGGATTCCATGAGGTCGAGGTCGACGATCATGGATGGGGTGTCGATGTGGGCGATCAGATCGCCGACTTGTGGAGGCTTCATTGTTGAGAGTTGGGTCAGAAGGTAAACCCTGCTCCTGGTGAGTACTAGTAGTACTAGTCGTAGGTGATGAATCTCTGCGGGGAATTCTCAGGCTGTTTAGAGTAGACACGAAGGTTGAAAAAAGAGTAGAAGTGGAAGTGAAGAGAGGGGTTAAATCGACATGTACAGAAGTAGAACTACTACTAACTGTACTGTACTAGTCACACTCGTGAAGGAGCCATAAGCAGACGATCGGCATCAATCATACTAGACCAGGTTGTTTTCATCAATCGGCTCTTTGAAATCTTTTCAATCCCACCCTATTCTTTAGCCCCTCCTCCTCATCTCCGATCTTTACCGATTCTGATTCGCAAGATGGGCACAGGTACAGAAGTAACCTTACAGGCAGCCCCGTAGCCCCCACGGCCGCAAGTGGATTTAACCCGCGCCGCATTGGACTTTCGGTCCGCTTATGCATCCAGGCAGGAGAGCTGGAAGTCTCATTTGGCACAAGTAGGCGACGATATCTACATGCAATGTGCTTAGACACACATAGTCTACGTTTGCCACTTGAAAACTCCCCTTCACTAAGTTGACTAAGGTAGTACGCATTGTTTCATCGCACTTTCTGCTCCTTCCCCTACTCATGCATTCGTCAATGTCCTCGGACGGCCAAGGGTCTCTCGCGAAGGAGTCCCCCTCCGCCGATATGCATTTTAGTAATAACTAATGAGTGGTAAGGTATCTTGCAAAACGCCCCGGGCCGCACTGATCAATCAACAAGCGACCGGAACAAAAACAAATGAAATGTACAAAATCTCCCCTTTAGAAAGGAGCAAATGCCAATTCGTATGCAAACGCCAGGCTCATCTTGGCGTGCTGCAACATGTGGTCGAAGCTGAGGTACTTGATCAAATCATCCGTGCTGTGAATCTTCTTGTCCGAGTTCTCAAACTGGGATTCAATCACAAAAGCGGACGGGTAGCCGAAGCGGCTTGCAGAGGCGTGATCGGAGCAGGCATAGCCACACTTGGTCTCTACGTACGGCACGTCACAGTACTGCGGAAAGAATGTTAGCATCGTAAAGGGCACAAAAGGAGGAAGCAGGCCGAACTTGACCAAGGCGTAATAGATAGGCGAGACACTTACGGTAGTGATGACCTGCTTGATAAACTTGGTGAGACCCTGATCGACGTAGTCGACAATCACGCCCACCGACTCCTTCTGACCCGCGTCCAGAGTGCCCTGGACGTAGCCGGTCATGTCCTGTTGCAACATGGCCTTGACCTCACGCGAATCCTTCTTATACTTAGAGTACACCGCCTGCGAGCCCAGTAGACCTCCCTCCTCTGCCGAGTACCAGTGGAACTCGATCGTGTTGGCCGCCTGGCCCGTCACGATCGTCTCGGACCGCAGCAGGGCCCTCAGAGTCTCGAGGATGGTCACCGTTCCACTGCCATCATCGTCCGCACCGGGAGCAGCCAAGATGGAGGGCAGGAACAGGTTGATGCTGTCCTGATGAGCGCCCAAGACCACCGTGTTGTTAGATTGGCCGGGAATGCGGGCAATGATGCTGAATTGACCCCACGGGTGAGCAAAGCGCTCCACCGAAGCTCCGTGCTCGGTCGCCCCCGACTCATGCACCACCGCGCTCACTTGGGAATATAACCACTCGGCGGACTGTCGGCCATAGTCAGATTTGTAGTACCGGGTGTGAAAGGAGGTGAAGTGCTCGAGGTTCTTCTTCATGTTATCCTTGTTGAGGTCTCCCGCGAGTGGACGGATATCCTGCTCGTGTGACATTGCGTTGGGGTACTTGACCACACGCGACGTGTGCATGGCCCCGTAGGCCCCGGAATGGAACTCATCAGTGACATCGATGAAGTTGACGCCGTCCTGGAGGGAAAGAAAGATTGCAGTTAGTCTCGGCGGGGGGTCTGGTCACGACAGCAAAGGAATGGCGGTGCGCCGCTTCGCCTTTTCTGTAGAGGAGCGATCGTCATCACCCACCAGCTTCAGAGCCCATTTCTCCTCTTCGGTCACCCATCGAGTCTGGTAAGGCGCGAGCTCGATCAAATACTTGGTCTGTTGTGTATTGTGTACAACGGAGGAACCCAGCGGCGCCTGTTGGGGAATGACGGCGGCCAAGGCGGTCGCACTCAGCGCCAGAGATGCGAGCAACTTCATCGTCCGGAGTGGCAGGATGGGCGTATAGTATATACAAATGGAGTATAATGGTATGACACAAGATGATATAAGAACCGTCAATTAAGAAGTTGCTAAGGGAGGAAAAGGCTCTCTACGGGGACGGATGGCTGGTTTTGTAAGACGCCCGAATGCAGCCCTTTGGTCAGGCACGGAAGGGACGGATTGGTTGATGAGTTGGAGATGGGGGCAGAGAAGAGGAGACAGCCCGGATGTATCACACACGCGCGCCTTTGGGGGCCTCCAATTCAGGACCAGTGGCACTGTCAGCTCAAAGGGGACTAGACTGTGACTGGAGCTCCGACGGGGGCAGACCGATTCGATTCATTGCGGATTCTTTGACTTTTGAATGCTGGTATTCTCGTAAATCCTTGCTTACCGCCAACCAGTATGCCTGTCTCGGTGCTCTTCATACTCATAGTGCTGACTGCTGAGTGCAATCGTGCAGAATGCATTAGTTCAGTGACCATACGGCATCCAGGAATGCTGATTCTACTGCAAGACGTCAACCGTCTCATGCCTCGGTTGATGTGAGCTTCTAATACACGCGGGTCTTATCACGCGACCGTTGACACACCCCTCAGGCTGAGGCGTCAACTGACAGTAACTTCATAAACGACCGACCAGACGAAGTAATGCTGTTGAGCAGAATGTTGCGAGTCTCGACAACTGCATTCGGGAATTGTTCTTACGGAGAAGACATGTGTTATTGTACATAGCATCATCGATGGAGCGATCATCCTCGCGGGGATAGTGGAGTCACAAAGGCGCAAAGAGGAGAAGGGCTTTTGTCCACCAGAGAGAGAGAGAGAGTGTGTGTAAGAGGGATTCCAGCACTCCGCTTTCTGCATGGATGCTGGTCACGGTCCTTGAGAGGGAACCTTCTTTGTATCGAAGCTCCACCATGCGACCAGCGAGGAGGCACACAGTGGTAGATCCACTGAGGTCGGATCGGAGTCTCCAAAGCTGACTCAGAAAAGAGTTTATGAGATCCAAGAGGGTCCGGCGCGAGAAGGGTGAGCCTCTGAAGTCACTCGGGCTCAAGCCTGATTCCTGCCAACGCCAGGCAAGAATGTAGACGCAATGCTTCGACTACTAATACTGAGCATGGTGATTCTTGTCCGCGCGGATTAACCTTGGCTTCCGTTGCGGGAGCAGGTTGATGACGATAGACCCAAAGTGGGAATGAGGGTAAGGGTTTGTGAGTGATCCAGTCAGGGTTCATCCATGGATCTCAGGTGACCGACCCCCTTCGCTTTGACGGTAGCAGGGCATTGGACCCTCGATTGACTAGATTGCTTGGAGAAGTATGACAATCTTCAGTGTAGACTGACCTCATGGTCTTGACCAACTCAGGTAGCGCTGCTCAACAATAGTGAGACTTGGAGTCTGGTACTTGTGATGACATCGTGGATTTCTTCTTAGTACGGGCCTCCCGTCGTGAGCAACAGAGTATTAGTACCGGTGACTCCTACTGAGTTATTCAGTACTGAAAACACTCGGACTGACTCGGCTTTCTGTGGAACATTTCGTCGTCGACTGACTCACCCACATGGTCCACTTCCCGCGAATCAGCGCCCGCGGCCAGTCCCGTGCAATCAGCACACGCAAAGAGGGGGACGCGCCTTTATCTCGTTATCGCGCATGTCCCCCCGATCGGTTCGATCCGTCCTTGGATCCATCATCCTGGAGATTCCGATTTCCCTCCTCGCTCACGCCGAGTCGTTCTGCTATTGCTCTCATTCCGGTACTTATTCTGGTCGCTTCCCCCTGCGCCCCCTCCCGTGAACTCTCCAATTGATCATCTGGTCTTGATTACAAGTGACCACGACAAGTCATCATCATGGCTATTCACCCCAGACTACACCCGGACGCCTCACAGGGCAGTCTGTCGCCACAGCAGACTTTGGCCATCTCCGCGTGGACCGAACAGGCGGTCGCCTCCTTGCAGGAGCTCACCCTCGCCGAAAACGCCGTTCGAGCCGATCCGACAGCAACGCCCTCCCGAAGCACTCTGCGCGGGACGACGGTGTCTTTGTCCATCCCGATCGACGACCAGATCCCGGCAGCTTCGGCGGATCGCAACGGCGCAGGCGAGTCCCGTCCTCCAACGGTCAGCTTCCGGCGCCGCGAGCCTCTGCGACGGGATAGTCTGAAGCGGCGTGAGGCTCTGCTCAAGGGAAAGGATGGAAGCCGGAGGCGACAACGCTGGGAAAATGGTATGCTCGCCCCATCTGCCCCGGATGCGAATCCTTTGGTTTCATTTCGCTGCTCTCAGAGATTCTGAGAGCCTCGCACTCGTCATCCCGTGATCGATAAGGCATCATCGATAAGGATCCAAGAATGGCCATGTGTGACACGTGCGCGCCAGAAGCAGTCACGAGTTCTTGTAAACCTGGACTCTCCCATCTCTATACTGTCGCTGACCCATATCCATCTATGACGTGAAAAGACCGCCTGCTCAATAACCCGTGGGCTGAGCCTCCCTCGCCGCATGACTGGACCATCCAACCTACATATCCTCGCCATGACCCGATGCCATATTACCTCGCTCCGCTCTGGGACAAGCACTATGCGAAGATGGCGGATCATCACTCTGCTCGCAAGAACACCCATACTCCCGCAAAGCATCAGATCCCTAAAGACCTGCGTGTGAAGATCAAACATGCCCGTGCTGCGCGTGGCATGCTGCAAGATCTGGAGGATGATATCCGCCTGTTTATCCGTCAGTGGAATGATCGGCAGATCTTCCTAGCCAGCGAAGGACTGGCCGATGTGTCCGAGACCGAGGTGGAAGATTCGGAGGATGAAATTGTTTTCGTCGGCCGGAATGGCCAGATGCATGATGCTCCAGAGCGACAGCTGAAACTCCAGCAGATGCGGGAGCAAATGAGTCAGCATCATGAGCGAGACGGGGAGAAGATGGTGTTTGAGAGTCTGGTCGAGGATCGATCTGCTGGCTTTGGGTGAGTCTTTGGTCCCTGATTTGTCTGCCTCCCTGCAGGCGAGATGCGATTTGTCTTCCGTACGTTGTCGGTCAAATCCTAACCATGGCTCTTTTATCGTACCGTAGACGCTGGCTCGTTCACTCCATCGCCTCCTACTACGGCCTCCATACCTGGTCCGTCACCGTAGGAGAGCCGGCCCGCCGAGAGGCGTACGTGGGCTTCCGTCCTCCAGTCCCAGGAACTCGAGCTGGTCTTGTCACTCATCAAGCCTGTCTGGCCGAGGAGCTGATCAAGCCCGGGGAGGAACTCCCGCAGCCTCTGTATGCCCAGGTTTGAAGGTCAGCCTGAGGCTTATGCTATGTTTTTTTTTCTTTCTTTTTTTTCAATTTCGGCTTTTTTTTCTTGGGGATGTGACATTCCTGTTCGACTCTTCACCCCTTTTTCCTTCAGGAAATGATTTATACGATAGTTGACCTCCTCTTTGGGGATCAAGGGTCTATCTGATTAGACATCAGCCTTGTAAATGGGGGTTTTAGGCTTACCCGTGTTTCAATTTTACACTCTCCCATATCAACCTTCTTTTTGGGTAAATCACAGCCCTCGATCATGCTTCAAAATTCCCAAGTCTCTTTCGGGTTTGATCATAGGGTACATCATATGGACTTTCCTCACCCACTGCAATGTCGCTGTATCATGATCAGATCCTGAATCAGGGCTCCCCCGGCCCCTCCCCGGGGGCTTGGAAAAATTGAGGTGATAACCCAACCGCACTTCCAGGTTGCATCGAAGCTGTGTCTGAAAAGAGGATCCTGTAGAGGCAGGCAATACCTTCCTATTCATGAATTGTATGAATACTATACTGCGGGAAGACCTCCACAGCCTCGGCTTCTTAACGGCGACGCAGGTAAATTCGGGGACCTACTTGATGGTATATTGGGGGCGAGACAGGCCGAGGTGGTTCACCAAGTCAAGCACAGGAGAGGCTCCCTGGAGTACTGACTACATGTAGTAGTGGTACTGGTTCAATTTCCTGGCCCACAGAGCGAAGATCCCTGGTCTCCAAAAATATTTCGAACTTCAAGGTAGGACATGCATATGCTATAACTCTTTTGGGGCTGAGCATCCAAGTTTCGTAAGTGCTGAGAAGTAGTTATGGTCCTTCTGAACTGGGGATGAGTTGATGTACACAGGCTAAATTGCATCAGATCATAGCAACTCTTGCATGCTGAATAAAATGTTCGCGAAGAAGAGTCCAACGAGAGTTGCTCGATGACACCACGTGAGAATGGATGGCAGAATAAGATGCAGGTGATTTGTTTTAGGTCGGGCGGTATATTTGATTTCTTCGACATAATGCAGAAACTCAGGTCTTTGCTGAACTCTCGCCCAAATAGGCAAGGAACTCGACTTTCCGTATGGCTGAAACAACATCTTGACGGCGGAGTTTCACTTCATTGTTTTCTCCATATGGATCCTACCCGACGAACGGGCCTTTCCTGGTCAACAGATGGCGGCTTTGATTTTCGACAACCGCTATCCATGAGCCAAACCCGGGAATTGCAGATACATGCGTTATGGATCCTCCCACGAACGTGATGACCCTCCAGATTACAAAACCGTCATCTTTGCGATTATGTCCAGTCCTCAAGAAGGTGTCATCATTCACAGCTAAGATCGATCAATTCATGATTCGACCGGCCTAGTGTCCATGAAGTGTGCCTCGAAAGGCCATGACAATCTGCAAGAAGCCGTCGCGTCCGTGCATCTCAAATCTCAAGACTGAGATGACAATGTGATATTGTCCCTCATCTGCACCGCACAAAGGTCTCGTTCCCCTCCAAGAGAAATGCATATCTGCGTCAGCCATCCAACACTAGAATGCCCTATCGCTCAGGCTTATCACGATAAGAAGCTCTGAGGACGTCTCTCACCGTCGTTCCAACGTCATCTTGATTTCTACCATGTTTGGGCTCCGACCGGATCGGACCGCGACTCCACCGTTTGTGGTGCCCACCGACATACTCTGACCCCTTTGCGATGATCGCGATGGTGAGGAAACATGAAATCTCGGGCTCACCGACCGCGGGGAAGATCAACTCCATTGTACATTGCTATGACGCTTGGTCTTCTCAAGCACCTTGATCGGCTAGATGCTTCACGATGCAGGAAAGACGGCGTCAACCACGTAAGGAGTGCATTGCTGGCGTTGATGGGTGGGATTGAATCCCAGGAGGTTCGCACGACGTGACGGCGTGACGGCGCGATGGCGATGTAAAGGCAGTTGCCCGGATGGCCGCGGTCTCGAGCCCGACGATCCTCACGACTGAAGTATTCGGTGAGTAGCAAGCTGGTTACCGGTGCTCTTGTGATCAAGCCAAATCTTGCTTGGCCGCTGCTAGGATCTCGTTGATTCACCTACGATATTCTACCGGAGCTTCATCGGAAGCGGGCTCACACTCATGACCACCCATTTTGATTCCTCGTTACTTTTTCTCTTGCATCGGAAATGCACTGGACCCTCCGATTTCCGGAAGTTTCTTTGCTCTCTTCCAGAACATGTCATATTCGGTGGAGGGGTTCTCCGGCAAGCCCTCACGGGCCACCTGGTAGGCTGGTTGCACACATCATGGGATGGGCCGTCGGGTCCCGACTCTAGACCCTCCTCTGCGCTTGTGCGCTTCCCGCTCACTGGCTGCCTCCTTCGCAGCCTCGCCATCTTTCGACGAGAGGCAGGGGCGCAGTCCGCTTGTGAAGACTTGGTCTGAGGCGAGATAGAGGGGGGGGAGGGAGAAAGGCAAACTCCGTGGGGAATTGCTTGGTAGTTCTTCCGCGTGGCCCCATTCATGTCGCCGCTGTCCAGCCCCGACCGGTCATTTGGCGAATGAAGGTCCGACACACCATCACACTCACCGAACCATGCCTAAACGCAACTTTTTTTCTCCCAGGGAGCCGAAACAAAGCAGCCAATAGCGCACTTGACGATCCCACCTAGAGTGAAGATGTACCTGTATGTCTTGCGATTGTAATTTTTGCTCTTCTTCACTGTATTCGCCGTAGAGTGACAGTGTCTCCAGGCTGGTACACTATGCTCGGCTCACAGACACTTCCACAATGCCACATTCTGCCATCTCCTTTCCTGGTGGAACAAAACCATGCGTGTCGCATGCACCGCGGCTTCCGAGCAGATCCCTCCCATCGGGTGCCAGGCGGGGACATCGAGGTTGATTGTTTACCGGGTGGTTTCTCGTGACGACGAGACCTTACAGAGAGTTTGAACGAGATCATGCCAAGAAGACAAACTCCCACTGACCTTTATCAATAGCTAGTTGATCACACCTACGAGTCATTTGTGGAGTCTTCATCCAACGCCGCGTCGGGCTCCAGGATCTCGGTGTGTTGGGTCGCGGCCTGAATCGGGGCTTTGTGCAACGCGAATCAATTCCGCGAGATGGCGTCTTGAGGGCGCACAGGTCTTTCTAGCGGCTTCCTTCTTTGGGAATCATACATTTCAGAGTCACTAACGTCGACGGGGCCAGGGACTCGAGAGAAATGGAGGCCATCTTCATCCAGCTTGCGTAGACGTCGGGCAAAGTAATCGGAGGCCGGAGGATCAAGCGTCGCGCTACATGGACATGGGGGAACTTGGCCGATAGAGAGTCCCGTCCATTCGAGTCGTACTCATCACGCTGCACTGTATGCGATGTACTGCTGTGTACCACCGGCTGCAGTGTTAAGGAGGAGGCAATGACATCCATTGACTCCTGATAATTGTTGACTATCATCTAGGGCGTCCATTACGGTAGGCAAGACCTGCAAGGCTGTGGGTGTTTATTGGGTTGGTGTTCACCGGCCAACTCAAATTCCGTTCTCCCATAGCAAAGAAAAGAAGGAAAAAACCGGATCCCCAAGCAAACAACTTGCAACCGATAGCGATGACGAGGGGAAGAGCAAGTCCTTTGATGTATCTTCGACCGTTTGCTCTCTTTCCCATTACATGTGTTCAACAGCAAGGAAAGCAAGACTGTCATTGGCCTGTCCGACTCTTTTTTGTTTTGTCTGACCACCACCACATTCTTTGTCTTTTCTCCGATCGCTGCTGACCGTCCACTGATCTTCTCCAATAATCCATGCCCTTTATCCTCTAAATTGTCAGCATGCCAATCCATCCATAGATAATGAGCTATTTCCATTTGGGCAATCAATTCCTCTGTGCTTCGCTCGATCTGCACGTTGGGCTTCCAAAATCACTCCCTCTGTCCACCCCACCTTTGCTTCTTCCCCCCCCCTGTCACGCCTAATCATCCGATCTGCACTCTCCTCTCGAAGCAAAGGACAAGAACGCCGATCAGCCCCGTTTCATCGCCAACATCGAAACGCTGTCCACTTTTTCAGGGTGTGTCCTCCTTCTTCACGACTGTGCACGTTGAGTCTCACCACTCTGAGCGCCGTGGCTGAATGCATCTGGGATAGCTGCCCAGCTCACTAGCGCCTCAAGATTCAGGACTCAGAATCCATTCCAGTGGCCTTCAATCCTTCTCACCAAACTCGGGTTCCCGAGAACCATCACCGCAATTTTCTCTTTTCCCCTTGAATGATCAATCAACAATCATATGATTGCTGAGATCCCCGCTTCCTGACTGAAAGAGCTGCTGTCTGGTCTGTGCCGCGGGACTATCTCCATTTGCTCCTCGAGAACCTTACTCGCGTGGAGTAGGTCTGCCATACTACGGCCTTCAATCTATCACTTCAATACTTCCTGTCTTTGATCCACAAACCGCAAGACAAGCGAAGGCCGTTGTCACCCCCGTGAAGCCACCCCTTCCTTCAGACTCTCATTTCAATTTTCATCATTCCATGCCAGTCTCTCTCCGCCAAAGTCAAACACTGCGTCATGGGAATTTGACAAGAACCACAACATCATCCCTTTTTCGGCTCCGTGGCGGATCAGTCTTCCTCGTACGTCTCGGTGTTGGATTGGTAATTTCCGAATCCCTTTGCTCGATTTGAATCATCATTTGCCAATGTCTCTTGACCTTGCGCGACCGATTGTCTGAAAACGTGATCCTGTCCGACTTTATTCCTGCAGAAAAGATCGGGATTAGATATTACGGCATATCCACCATCCCCTTGCTTGGTCTGTCAACAATCGAGGGATCGTTCGCTTTGCCTTGAACCAGGTATATAATTTCATCATTCTAACTTGCATACTGCGGCTGCATGCATGACTCGAGAGTCTCTGTTGTGATCAAAACATCGTTGGTGGCCAAAAGACACCCCGTCATACTTTTGACCCGCGGCCAATTGCACCGGGGGAAGAAAAGTGATATAGTCTCATTCTTGACATCCTCTGCCTCTCTCTATCCATATACCAGCCTGCATCTAGCAAGTCACAAGATCAAAGGAAAATGGGATTTTACAAACCTGGGGAAACCCGGACCGGCGGCGCTGGCAGCTCCAGCTCAACCGATACGGCGGCTTCGGATCGCTCAAGAAGTACCGCTCCTACCCTTCTGAGTGAGCGCGCTGTGTCGGGGGGTAAATTTCACCGATGGACGGACTACGAGTACTTGGATGGGCCCCCAATTCAGGTGTCTGTGGAAGAAAATGAGAGCGACGAAGGTGATGAGGAGGAAGTGGGTTACTATGACCAATTCGATGACGAGGATGTCGAGGATGTTGATGAACATGACGGGGATTTCCAGTCCCATCAATCTGTCTCTACCTATGCCTCAACAACCAACTCTCAGAATCACGATATTCCCGAGGAGCCTGTGTTCGAGGTGGACAATAGAGATGAACGATTTCCATCGGATGCCTTGGCATCGACGCCCTCCTCTTTCGCCAATCTTTTCCCATCAACGCGTCGCTTGCTGATCCGTCATGACGATGCCACCATCGACGGCAACATGAATCTGCGTGTCGACACGGTCGTGCCATGTCGCGACGGTTATCAGCAAGATGTCATTCTTTTCCACCTGCGCATGTACGATTTGTTTTCTCGCAAATTTTCCTTCCGTCGATACTGCCGTGACTCCGGGCGCGAAGTCTGTCACTCAACACGTAAAGAGTGGCAGTCGTCGCATGACCGACGACCGGTCTTTCGTCGATCCTTGAGTAGCATGTTTGCGAGCCTGCGACCGGGTTCAAGTCACAGTGGTCATCACCACGGATCCACCCAGAGCAACGGTTCTTCCAAGCGACGCGACTCTGGGTATGGATCGGGTATGAAGCACGATGCGAAAGCTCATGCTGGCGACTCCACCACGACCGATCCCTCTTCGTTCACGGCTCCGACCTCCTCTTCCTCTTCATCTCACCCCCAAGATAAGAATCTCACCGACACGATCCTGTTGGAATTCTCCAATTACGCTCATGTCGAGGTCAAGCGCCGTGGTGGGACCGGCGCTTACCGCTACGAGTACGAGTACTGGAGTACTCGGTACCAGTGGCGCTGCGAATGCCGTCGAGAGGGAGACTTGCGCGAGTTCTCTTATCATCTGGTCGACATGAAAACATCCAAAACAATCGCACATCTGGTGCCGGACATTTTGACACCTTTAGAGGCCATGGAGGAGGAGAGTAAGGGAGGCTGGGTGCCGCCCTCCAGTCTCTGGATCAGCGACCCCACTGTGTACGAGCGGATGCCCGATATTGCAGAGTAAGTCCACTGGATTTGTTTGTTGGTTTACTTTTGCATTTGCTTTTTCACTCCAAGTCCTGCTGTCTCAAGACTCATTTTTGCCTATTTCTGTCTTTTTTTTTCTCCCGTGGTCTTGCATGATCTCCCCCCCAACGACTCATCCCCGCTATTTGCATGCAATCCACGGTTGTCTCTTCCCGTTTCGGATGGCTTTCATGACTCGTGCTGCTCTGTCCCATTTGCATCACCCCCACCACAACGCTTTGCTTCGACTTGTCTCCAAGAAATCTGAACGCTAACATGTTACTTTTTTTTTTTCTCTTAGTGTCATCGTTGCAACGGGCCTCACCACGCTTGTGGACGATTGTATTCGACGACGCTGGCATCGAGAGCGCCGTGGCTCGGCCATCTCTTCCACCGGTGCCGCACTTTCACGAAGTTTGGAACGGATGGGGCCACGTCGCCTGATCGGTGAAGTCCTTCATCGGCGAGGTTCCGCATAGAGAAAAATTTTCGCATTTGTGCCGGACTTCTTTTCCCTTCTTCTTTTACCCTTCTCGGTATGACGGAAGACTCAAGTTCAGCCGTGGATGGGGAGTAATGAAGCAGAGACGAGGGTCCCTTGACATCTTGCCTTCCCAAGACTTTTTGACCAACGACAGAACTATCCACACAGGCAGATTGTTTCTTTCTTCAACATATTTGTGCATGGGGACATTGGGCCGCAATCAGTCAATGCATTGGACTGTGATTTGGCCTCCCCCTTGGGGAGCCCCGATGGTCTTTGAACATTGTATGAGCTGGCGTGGCTTTGCTGGACATATACAAGCAGGGGCTATCTAGGTCGATGACGTGATACGACCCGGGCCTGGTTATGACACCGTTTCTTCTTTCCATGTAAATTGGTTTTTTTTTGCTCTCTTTCTTTCTACTCACATTTTCTTTCTACCTCTTTGACTTTTTTTTTTCTTTCTCTTCAGTTCATCACTTTGGTATATCTTGCTTGTCGGGAAAAAAGGACAGATGATGCCTCGGGTTGCCTTTATGTTGGGAATAATTCACGATTTAATGATATGAATACGACATCACCTTTCTGACCATGTCTGTGCCTTGTATGGAGACTCCGACCTATCGCAATTCTAGTTTCGGTCCAATTACCCGATGACTTGCAGCGATCCTGCAGCCTCTTCTTCCGTCAATTGGGGGGCGGTCTAATTTGAATGCCGAGTCATGGCAATGGCCCAAAGAACAATCTTATCCGGAACGCTCGGTTTTGGGGAAGCGACGTTTCTGCCCAAGCATGAACACCTGGCCCGGTCGATCCTTGACGCGTCAGGGTGATTTTTTTTGGGAGAAACGATTGGCTCTCAAGAGCGCATTCAAGATTGTTTCATGCGCTGCCAGCCAGGTCTGATTTTCCACACTGCAGACTACAGATTGCAGGGGGGGTTTTTTCGAAAAAGAAAAGCACTGAGCAGATAAACTTGGTCATGATGATGAACCAAGGATCCATATCGGGGCCCTCCGGGGGCCAGCTATGCCATGTTTCTGCGAGTGGATAGCCCATGGTTGGCGTCTTTGATTGTTACAGTAGTTTCCTTGGTGAGGCCGACAGCTGGGACTTGTCAGTTGTCAAGCTCACCTGTTCGTGCATCACGATTGCTGTTCTCGCCGTTCCGGTTGGTAATGTGCAGATTAGCAAGCCGAACCTGGCTGGATTGCCTCAAAGTACCTATTGATTCGAAGATCAATTGAGATGTGTCCCGAGTGTATGCTTCCGCGGCCAGCAGGCGCCTATCGGACTTGATTCGTGTGCCATTGAGATGTGCTGTTCCTCTTGAACTGTACGGACCTGCATGAACTCGACATATCCGTGGTATGCGACTCTTGCCGCCCTCCACGACCAAGGACTATTTGACCCGTCAATACACCACGAGTCCACACGTACATTGCTCGATCGACAAGGCGATTCCAATCCTGACCAACGCAGATAATACAAGGAGAGCTGATATTGCTGCTCAACACTCATGTACCAGGGTCCTCATACTCTAGTCCGTACCTAACATTTTCACTGCATCAGTGCCAGCGAATACATTTAAATTGATTGGCTCTGAATAATTCTCACCATCTTCCACTATTCCTTTTTCATCCATCGCCTCCCCCCCCCCCCCCCCCTTTTTTTTTTCTCTGGCGGGTAGAGGGCCAAAAGCAGGGACACGCCAGGCTCGGCCGATATGAAATGTGGAGAGGCTTATAGATCGGAACCATGGTTCGACATTGGCACTAAAGTGTGTGATTCCCGACTTGATCTACAGTAGTGCGTCTGGGAAGGGTGGATCAGGGCGAACGGAATTTTTTCCCTTTTTTTTTTTTCTCTCCCTCTCTCTCTCTTTTTTCCTTTCTAGCTTTCCGCTTGTGAATCCTTCAAGATAAAACCCCCGATCTGATCTGATCCTGTGAAAAGATCTTGCAGAACAAAGCGGATATGTCGGCGCCGGGGGGGATGGAAGGGGGTGTGGGAAAAAGATAAGAGAGCATAATCTTCAAAAGTCGAATAATCAACAGAATATAATTGACTCTTCATGCTGCAAGGACCGTGCTTTTCTATGTTGTACTTTGATCTGATATGTACAATGCATGTCACGCACGTCACACCCTCGCCTTTATTTTGTCTTTTTTTTTTTTTTTTTTTTTTTCAAAAGTCTAGTAAAACCGCTGGAACCTGGGCTTTGATCGCCCCGAAACTAAACACGAGGTCCGCCCGTGCCAGGACTCCTCGAGGTCCTACTGGCTCCATCGTTCCAGTCCGGCTAAGCATGCGCGGGGGCGGCCCAGCCCCGGAACCGGCTCGGCTCTTTATTTAGTTTGATTTTCTGGTTCCCTCCCTTCGGGTCCTTTCTCTTTTTGGGGGGGAGGAGACTTGCAAGTTATTTCTCGCCAAAGGAATTTATGGGAGGAATTTAGGGCCCTTTTTTTTTTCTTTTCTTTTCTTTTTTCTTTCCCTTCATCTTTCGCTCTCTGTTTCTCCCTCTCTCTCTCTCTCTCTCTCTCTCTCGCTCTCTCTCTCTCTCTCTCTAACACTCTCTATCTCTCTAACTCTATCTCTCACTC